>AXCO02010620.1:0-11031 GCA_000473525.2 Anopheles melas
CTGATGGGAATAGATAAAAGTAGTTTTGGTTCGAAATTTCATAAACCTTATACCTATAAGGAATCATGGTGTTGGAGAGTCATGCGAGAATTTCTAGCACACATATCATAAAATCAATTTTGAATGGTTTTTTTTTTTTGGAAATATGACTCTCTTGGTCGTTTCAATTGCCCCGCTTACCAACACAGTTCTATTTCGTTGTGCCTCCTCGAGCAAGGTTTATTGAACAAATGTGATGCTTGGTTTTTCTTACAAATTCTAATTGAAATTTATGCATATTTTAAACTGATTGAATTTTCTGTTTTCCATCCCTCGATACCATCGACCGCTGCTTCACCAATCAAATCCAGCAACAGTTACCGGATGCGGGCGTAAAATTATGGCTCTGCTACACGGCCTGCTATGAAAAACAGGCCGGGAACGGCTTTGCTAGACAAGAACAGCCCCGAAAACAGCGAACGAAGAGCGGAGGATGTTTCATAATTAAGAATTAAGGAAAAAAGCCACTCAACAAGCCCTTTACATATGGGCGATTGGTTTCACACCCAGACTAGCCAGCCATACACACACACCCTCTCTAGACCTTTTTTTCTTCCTCTTTGTTTCTCCCACTTTCGCTTCTTTCCCCGTCCCATCGGAGATGGCTTTTCTGCAATAAAACAACTAACACTCTTTTCGCTGACCCAAAGAACGCTGTTGTTGTCGAAGGTTTGGGATAATGTTGCAAGATAGCAAGAGAGAGCCCGATAGAGAGGTAAAGAGAGGTAAATCGATCAGCAGGGTTCTTTGACCAGGGCCATATTTTTATCGCACTTCGACTGCGGGAACGGAGAAATTGGAGAACGATCGTACGCTGAGGGCGCCTTAAGCATTGGCGAGCACGCACACAAGCACAGACCCACATGAGGCATGATTTCGCCCGCGCGCCAAGAGGGTCGCAATAAATACGAAAAACCCGGTGCCCCGAATTGGAAGAGCGAGCGTAGTGAGGAATTCCAAAAACACACAACGCCCCGGCCACGAAGCTGAGCGTATTATCGTCGCAACCGCCGTGTACCGGGAGGGAAGCGCGGCTCGTTTGTCGGTGACTGCAACAGCCCATGGGAAAGGAGCCGGCCCGGTTGGTCCCGGCGAAGTTGTGTGAGCGTTTTTTTCTTTTGCGAGCAATATCGTATTACCCGCGCGTACGCTTCTGCAAACGGAAACATTGTGTTTTTTGTATTTCTGGTTACGTTTTAGATAACAGGAACTCTTCTTCATTTGTGACGTGCCATTCTGGCGGGTCCGATGTCCCGCTTGCGTCGCAAAATGGTGACAGTTACTGAGTTTTTTTTTTGGTACGCGCAAAATGTCACCAAGACAATCCAATGACAGCGAGCGTGGCTTCTGTGGCTGGTTTGGCACTGTGTGCTAACATTTCTGCATTCTGCTCGCGGCTCTTAAAAACCATAAAAAGGGAGGTTATAGAGATCTTTGGCCGGTGTCGTGTGGGAAGAGAAAACAAAACCGACCACCTTTACTTCACATTCATAAGCGAGCATCACCACCAGGATGGATCCTTATAGTTAACAGAAAAGTGTGTGTGTGTGTGTGTGTGTGTGTGTGTGTGTGTGTGAGAGAGAGAGAGTGAGAGAGATAGAAGAGGAAAGAGCAAAAGTCTACACGCAAGCTTTGTTGACAATATTGCCCGAACCTGTACGTATAGCTGCCGACTGTTTTTTTCTTTGTGCTTTTCACCAAACCCCTTTCTTCGAGACACGGTACTGACGGAACGCAAGAAGCCACCATCAGCGCCTCGGTAAAACAGGTTTTATGCCACCGAGCCAAAACATTGCACTCCTCCTCGCTCTACCCAGCACACCCATCATCCCAACCACCGCAACCAAACAAAGCGTGGTTGGAGCACGCGGTTTAAAATGCAGCAAATAACCGTCATTCGACAGCAGCATACAGACCAAGAAGCTAGAGGCAACAAAAAACGAAAATTCACACACACACACACACGCACACACACACACACACACACACACCAGAAACGTAATGAAGCGGACGGTTCCTTAGCGTTGCCGCCACTATCGCCATCCAAGTTGCAGACGAAGAAGCGCGCTACCTTTGGTTAAGCTGCAAAATCCCCCACGCGGCCAAGCTCCAATGTTTGTGGCAGAGGGCGTCTCACGACACAAGCATACACACTCCAATCCAACCCCTCGCTTGTCGTTGTAGTCCTCGTGTTTAGGGTTTTGTTTGTGATAAAATTAGCATAAGCATGAGAAAAGCAAAAATCGTCAACGTTGTTTTGCGTACAGCGCCAGCAGCAGGCGGCATCCCCTGCCTCCACGTGCGTGCTCCGTTTTTATGTGTGTATGTGTTGGTGCTGGAAGGCTTGGAGGCACTGTCGGATCACCACGGATCAAGCTCTGATGTTTTTTTTTCTTTCTGCCCCTCTTTCGTTTCTTCGCCTTCGCACGGCGCACTCCGCACCCGTAAAGTGAAGGGCAAAACCTTTCACATTTATCGAATTAGCGAGGAGTTAGAGGGGTTCTGAGGTGCTGGCCCGCTGATCGGTTTGCCGCTTTTGGCCTGGCACGAGATCGGCGACGCTCCCGAACCGCTCCCAAGCACAGGCCCCCCCACCAGACCGGGGGGTATGTTTGTTGTTTACAGTGTTTGGCGGCAGTGCCCTTTTGGGGTGCGTTGGGGTGGGTTTGGCCAGGGCTTACTTACCTTTGCATGCATGCAGTCGTGGCTGGTGGGGCTTTAAACCGCCCGGGCGCAGTTGAAGGCTGTCCTGTGTCGACGGCTGGTCATTGATCGAAGCGGATGGAGGGCTCTCCCTCGCTCAGGAGTGCTGGGTACGGCTACACAGTGCCCTGATTGATTGTAATGCTATTGCGTTCGGGCAGGTTCGCTTGGCGCAGTTGAATGCTGGTTGCTACGGGAACCACTTCTTACCGCATCGCGATTCTTCGCCACACACTTCTAAGACCCGCAGAACAACCCACCAAAACACTTCCACTATTTGAGCACACGCGGAACGAAAATAAAAACCACCCGCAGAAAAGGATGTGGACCCGGCGGAGGTGGTTGGGAAAATGATCGATTTCCCGTTCCGGCCGATCGGCCGTGAAACCGAAACTCTGCGCCCTCCTAATATTCCTCACCTTGGGAAAATTGACTCCAGCCGGGCGGTGCGGGCGTGCGCGTGCACCCTTTTACACACAATTAAGCCCACCTTTTTTGGGGGGTGCGTTATTTACCCACTTGTACACTTCCTTTTTATTTGATTCCCTTTTGGACACGCACTTAGACCCACAGACACGCTTTTTTCCAACACAACAATTCACTTCCCTTTCCCCTTGGACGCCGAGCACACCGGCTTTGAACGGGCGAGGCACCAGCGCTGTAAAGAACTTGCTTCACCTTCTCCTGCAGGGCGTCCTCCTCGGTGTGCGCTCAAAAATCCGCGAGATCAACCATAAGCACTGCCGAACTGTCCAGAAAAGCGCACCACGGAACCGAGCTCCTGTTTTGGCGGCCTGGTTTACACTAGATTCCCGGCAAACGCGAACCGTAATTTTGGGGTTAAGCTGCTTGCACACACGCAAACACCACGACGCGTTTCGCCTCGACGTGCGTTGCTTTCTGACGCGGTCGGGGCCGAGCCGAGCCTGTGCGGACCGCTTGGTAGAATCGCGAAGCGCAACCATACAGCCGCGCCCAGCCGACAGCGGCTTGTTAAGCTGAGATGTGCTGCTAAACAAGGCATGTGACAAGAGTAGCAAATTATTATGTTTTTTTTTGTTGCTTTGAAGTAGCGTCAAATGCTCACAACACAAGCAAATGCTCAAAGGATTGTAATTTTCAAGATAACATGCTGATAATGGGGGTTGTTTACTATACCAGCTAAATGTTTGAACAGAATTAACAGATTGCTTCGAATCGAAAGGCAAAATATTGGAATCATTCCAATCAATTCGAATCCATGCAAGTTTTATCGACCTTTATAAGTTTTTTAACAATCCTACATGCATCAAAACCTTTTCACTTTCCGTCCGTCCTTCCGTTGGAGTGTAAGACTTTGTTAAGGTCTTAACGGTGAGGTCTTCAAGAAAGTTCGTCTGTTGGGTGCGGCCGCGCTCGAAGATCTCTCGACGGAAAAGAGAGCAAGAGCGAATGTCTTACTCTTCACATTCTTGATCGTGTATGGATGTGTGTGTATGTTTTGGAAAGGCGTTATGGAAGCTTGTCGAGTTTGAACGAAGGCAATGGAACGAACTTAGATATGAAACACTTGTTCCAAATATTCTGTTGTGGCGACCAATCAATTATAAAATCTCGTTGTAATGTTATTTTGGTAAAATTCTTGTCCTTGTTTTTATCTTAGCTCACTTTCAATGTTATTTCTCTCCACTCTCTCATTGGAACTGTTGGTTGTTCTCTACATGCTCAAAGCCTCATTCCTCTCTCGTATACGTCAATTGCTCGGATCTTTGAACTGTCATGGTCGCCTTTGAATTTGGGTAACGTTTCAACAACAAGCTCCAACTTCAATTGATCAGAAATAGCAAATAAGACTGTTTGATAAACACTTTACAATAACTTTTAATGTTAAAAAGTAAAAAAACAAACTTTGAAAATAAAGAAATTGAGAGTGGTCCGTAACAATAAAACAAAAAAAACAATGTTCGAGAGCTTTAAGCTTTACATTTGAAATGAGCAAAAAGGTTCAACAGTCGCGTCGATCATTTGCTGTCTCGCCTGGGCAAAGCAAACTAAAAGAGAGAACAGCATATTCAGTGATAGGATCAGCGCAAAGCACTCATTGAGCTTTTGAGCCATAAAGCTTACCGCATGCTTTTAAACCGTTGAGTGGAATCTTACTTTTTGTTCGTTCAAAGCTTAACGTAACGTTGGATGGTCAAGCTGTACGAAAACGGAAACTTTTCTTCAAAAAATAAGCCAAGGTTCCAGGTATACCATACGTGGCTTTAATTTTTGCGTAGTATCTCGTCCTTCCAAATCCCAGAAAAAAAAACTTTGAACGGAACACTAAAGGAATGGAATAAAAATCAATAACCTAACCTGCGAAAGCACCATAAAACCCACCAATCCGTGTTAAATTGGCTACCAATGTCCGACAGAATGTGGCGGTATCTCGTTAGGACACCATCTCGAGTCGCATAACAACGACAAAAAAGGAAAGAAAAAAAACCCGACCACCCATTGCAGAAGCCGGAAGTCTGGCCGTAGTCACAGCGTCCTCTTATCATCGTGGCACACGCCATCCTTGGACGCCATCCGGACGGTGGTTTTATGGCGAACGGATCTCGTTTGAAAACAGCAAATAGAAACCATCGGTGACAGGCGCTAACGAAAAGCATTTCAACACACACACACAAACACATACATACATGACCAAGCCGGAGCTTACACCTGTCATTAAGGAACGGTACGGTACCAACGTTTCTTCGCTCGGAACCTCTCACCGGTGGTACCAACCTTTCTTGGGCATGTTTGGTCCAGAGAAGCAGCTTCCGGTTGCATTCGGTTTAAAAGCGAGTCAGAACTGGTCGCCTCAATTATCCGACATTCTGGCAGCTACGAAGCCAATTAGGAGGTGGGAATCGCAAAAAATGGCACTCAGTGCACAGATGACAATCTCCACAGCATCTTCTGAAACGTGTCCCGCTAGCAAGCCAGCTTGTACGAGTTCCTTCCTCTGCCATATACATCTGATCTTCATAAAAAGACGTCTCAGGAAGAAGAGGCAAGTGCTAAAGGAAGTTATTCGACAGGTTGGCCAAGGTCTGCAGACTTCTTCTTCTTCTTCTTTGGCACAACAACCGCTGTCGGTCAAGGCCTGCCTGTATTCACTAGTGATGATGATAATGATGATGATGATAAGTCCCACCTCTTTCCCTAGTGAGAAGTGAGCTTGGCTTTCAGTGACTTATTGTTACCATAGCAGGATAGTGGAGACGCGGTCTATTCGGGACTTGAACCCATAATGGGCATGTTGTTACGTCGTACGAGTTGACGACTGTACCACCAGACCGGCCCAAACCAGACCGGTCTGCAGACTAGTGATGGGAAAAATGAAGTTTTGGTCAGAATCGATAACGAATAGCTCCGATTTTTTTGTGTAATTGATTCCGGATAGCAGGTCTAGAATCAGCTTCCGAAATCGATTTCGGAATCGGCTCCGGAATTTACTTCGGAATCGGAATCGGCCCCGAAATCTCCATGAGAAGTACATTTGGATCCTTTGCGGCTTATTAAATACGGATCAGATCATCCAGTACATTCGGACAAAACCGTAGAATGATAGTTAGATGAAAAAGCATTCATCGTTTTTTATAGCAGTATTCATTAAAGGTTTAGTTGTGTTCCGATTCCGAAGCCGATTCAGATTCCGTAGCTGTTCCCGATTCCGGAGCCATATCATATCCAATTCCGGAACCAACTCCGATTCCGATTTCAAAGCCTATCCCGATTCCAATTCTTGAATCGGAACCGATTCCGGAGACGTAATCGGAATCGAGTACTTTCGATTCTGAGCTCCCACCACTACTCCAAACAAGAAGCAGACACAATCGTTAGGATTGTTCCTAAGTAAAAGACTCAATTTTTAATTATTTGGATTTTATTGGTGAAATGAGTTGGTGAAAATTTGTGTCAAGATTAAGCGAAACACATCGCCCGACCGGGAAGATGGCCCTCTTCAGAATTTTATCCGTTATTTTACGTTTCAAACACGTCGTATTGGAGTTGCATCTTGCCCCTCGGGATCGCAGCAAATTCCGCTTTCGACTTGCTAGATTTGACAGGCCTTGTGGAGTAACCTTAATCGTGAGTGTGCGGTGTTGTGACGCGCGGGAGTAAACTTTGGTACATCTTATTCTAGTGGTTCGAGTGTCACGACTACACGCCATCAAAGCAAAACGGAAAAGGGAAAGAATACGGAAGGTACAACAAAACTAAATGCTACACAAAAAAAGGAAGCAGCTTCGAAGCCGCCTACCCAAGAACCTAAACCTAATCACTCCTAGTAAGCCTAAACTGCGTTTACAGCGCTACCGAACTAGAAGAAAAAGAAACGAAACCCGGCGCGGTCTTCACTCCTCGCCGAGAATTTGTACACTTCGCACCGGCTTTTTGCTGTACATCGGTACCATCGTGGCGGCGGCGGCGGCCGTCACCGTGCTCTGCCCGTCCTGCTGGCGGCCTGTCATCTGGCTCGGTTGGGTTTGGGGCCGTGGCATCGAAGGCGCACCCTGCAGATGCTGCAGACCAGGATACTGCTGGCCAGCGGACTGCGGTCCGGTCGGCAGTACGTCCGTGCCGGCACCGGGCGCCTGGATAGCGAGCATCAGCATCCGGTAGAGCAGGCTTTCGCGCACGTCCGGCGGCAGATAGTCGGCGGAACGGAGCGATCCGGTGGCGGCCGAACCGGGCGCATCGAGCGCCGGCTGGTAGTACTGACCGTTGCGACGCGCGAAGCCACCGTCAAGCTGGTCGGACTGGGCACCGTCAGCTGGTACGCCGCCACCTCGTACGCTAGCACTCGGTGCGGATGGGCTGTAGAGTGGGTTCTGGTAGCCGGGCGCATCGTAAGGTCCCGCACTTGGATAGGGGAAGGGCAGTGGTGGTCGGGGGATCTGTTGCTGAGGGTAGCCGCCGCCGAGGTATGGGCCGCCAAGCCCGAACGGAGCTGGAGATGGCCCGGGGAAGTAGGGATTGTACGGGAAGGCTCCATTGTAGCCGCCGTAGCCGCCACCACCGCCGCCTCCGAGACGGTAGCGCGACGCCTGCTGAGCGAACTGCTGCTGCTGATGGCGCAAGATGAGCACCTGCAGGATGCGCTCGAAGTCGCGCGCGGTCAGTGGACGCTCCGGCGGGATGTCGTAGTAGTACGGGCTGGAAGGCAGTCGCGGATAGCCGACCGGGTTGTACGGGACGGGAATGGGATACGAGTTCTGCTGCTGTTGCTGCTGCTGCTGCGACTGGTGCTGCTGGGGCGGCTGAGTTGCACTGAGTGACTGCTGCGGCTGGTAGGCGGGATCTGCCGGCGGCAGATTCAGCCGCCGCTGTTGCCGGTAGGGCAGAAGGCTGTTGAGATGCGGCTGTGGTTCGTCCGCCTCTCGGTCCTTGTTGTCCGGGTCACGCCCACCGTATGGTTGCTCTCCGGGTGGTGGTAGCGGCGTGAAGGACCTCGCATACGGTGGCGGCAATCCGTACGGCGTGCGGAAGCGTCCGGACGGCGGCAGTTGCGATGAGCCATCCTCGCGTATGCGAAACTCGATCGGCCGGGGGCGGAATACCGGGCGACGCTCTTCCGCGTGCGGTTCGGCTTCGCTTGTCGCGAGGACCCGATTAGCGGCTGGAATTTGCACGACTGAGGAGGACGCCGGTCCATCGGTGACGTAGCTGTGCTCGGAGCTCGGCTCGGTCGAGGTTTCGTACAGGATCGGGGCCGGTTCGTGCCTTAGGGGTTGTGGTCGGGCAGGTTGCTTCACGTACACGCGCTCGGTGGTGAGCCGGTCGGGGCCTGCCTGACCCGCCTGTAGCACGCTCTGGATGTGGGCGGCACGCTGCCGGGCCGCCAGCACGGCGGCTGGGATGCGCGGCGTCGGATGGGTGGTGTAGAGGGGCTTTGCGCCACCGGAGAAGATGCTGCCGAGTTCGCCGTCGGCCGCCGACTGGCCGTAGATGATCTGCTGCGGCTGCGCCTCGTACTGCTCGCCGGACTCGCTCACGGCCGGGGCCAGCTGGCGGCGCAGGAAGTTACCGCGGACGGGCTTTTTGGCGGGTGGAGCGTGCGTGTACTTACCCGCCTCGAGCCGCTCGGGCCGGGCAAGCTGTTCGGCCGTCTTGGCCGCCTGGTAGGGGAGGGGCGTCGGTCGGATGATGAGCAACGTGCCGGGTTTGGTGTGCACGGTGGAGGAGTGGGTCGAGGCGGCTGTAGGTTCGCCGAACGCTGCTGCCAGATGGCCGCCCGTTTCGGTGGCCGCTGACGTCACAGCGCTTTCGGTGGTTGTGGTCGTGGTGGTGGTAGGTGTGGTGGTTGGTGAGTTACCTCCGTTCATTGCCATCGTGCTGCTGCTGGAGCTACTGGACGCCGGTGTGGTCGGTGTGGTGGTGGAGTAGCCGTGCCGTTTGCGCGGAATCGTCTGAATGACGCTCGGGCGCAGTGTGCTCGCGTGCTGCGGGTTGTGATGAAGATGGGAATGATGCTGCTGCTGCTGCTGATGCTGCGGTGGATGATAGTTGGGCGGGCGGCGTGTGGTCGGCATCAGCAGATGCTGGGTGCGGTTGAAGCGCGGTGGAATGTGCACAATCTCCTCCTCGGGCGTCGGCACGGTCGACACCATTGGCAGCGTTGCGGTCGACTGTCCGCCGCCGTACGAGACCCGCTTGATGTCGCCGTTCGCGTCGATGTACCCGTACGTGCCCTTGATGTTGCCCAGCACGTCCCGGCTCTCGATCTTGAACGTACCATCCTCCGCCTCGTAGCCGACCGTGTACGAACCGTCCTGGTTCACCTTGCGGATCTGCTTGATGATCTCGAGCCGCTGCGTAGGGTCCTTCGTTTCCGCCTCGCTCAGGTCGGAGGGTGAGCGGTCCGGCGTCGTCTCCGTCTCGCCGAGCGTCACCGGGAGCGTCGTGTGCGTTGCCTCCACCAACGAGTCGGTCGTCGTAATGGCGGACACGCCTGGGAAGGGCAGTGTGAGGACGGTGACGAATAGTATCATCACCCACAGCGTCATGATCCGCTCGCGACCTGCTCTACCCGTACAGCGGTACTGAGGAAAGGGCGAAAAGAAGTAAGGAAGAGAAAAGACATGCAAAGTTTAGCAAACAAGGAATTCGAAAGTAGCCAGTTACTATGTAACGAGTAACTGAATGATGAAGTGAGTGATTGAAGTAGCTACATGCTCAGATATCACGGATTCGAGAGACTCCTATAAGAGGTCCTAACGAGGTCCCAACACACATGAGGGCTTGAGGCTTTGGATTAGAGAAAGAGAACGAGAGAGCACAGAATTCCAGCTAGCGAGAGTTTCTTTTCTCTGTCTTGTCGAATATATGGAAAAAGGTCATACGATAGAAATGCATCAAGTACTAGAGTCTTGAGTATGAAATAGTTTACGAGTTCTGTCTATTCCACAATAGATCTAAGGTTATTGTCATCGAAACCCTTCTGAAAAATGGATCAAGGGTGATATGATGATAGTCTAGATGTAAAATGTTAAAGTTTTCAGCAATGTAACATCCCAATAGACATTTTGAGTACGAAAATCAAGGTTTAAAAAATAATAATAATAACATGGTTTGGAGTGGTTTAACTTTTTTTTTAATAACACGATGATTTTGGTGTAGAACTGGGAAATTTACAATCAAGAAGTAAATTATTACTTTTGTACAAGTCACTAATTTCCTAGTAACAATTCTCCGGAATCTTTGTGTAATAGCATTAAATAAAAAAAGATAATTATCAAAATTAATAAAAACTCCAAGTATTTGTTTTTGCTCCTTTGCTCTAAATTGCAGGAATATATTATTTCTAGTCTAATGATTGCGGTACTGGTTTTTACAAGATTAGGATAGATTCAATTCCAATTTGAACTGTCTACCCTTAAACAGGATCGAGTACCAGCGCCCGAAAATCTGATAAAAAGAAACCCAAGAGAGCGAAAACTGTTTTGCTGCATCCCAATTTGATTTTAAGCGTTTGTGCAGTATAATATTTAACGTGAATTTTGATGTTTAAATTTTAGCACATTGTTGTTTTTCTTTTGAAACGTGAAACTGTAAGACATTCTGTGAGACATTAAAGTATCATTAGTCTGCTATTTTGGGTATTGCGGTGACAAATACATTTTACTCTTTGTGTATAAAAATAAGTTAAACAACAACAGTTTACTCTGATATGATGTACCTAGTAGCTGATTACTAAAAGAGTAACGTGTTATTTTCCTCTACTACAACACAACATCCACATCTCTAGCAGAAATAAAGCAAGGTGAGAAG
>KI921940.1:3034-14856 GCA_000473525.2 Anopheles melas
AAGAAGCAAAAAAAAGGCGCTAAAGCAAAAATAGTGTCCAAGAGTCGTGCAGACGAAAAAGGGGAAAGGTGTGTTGCTGTGACGAGACAGGAGGAAGGAACAAAAAAAAAAACAAAAGAAAAATGCATATATATAGGGCATAGTATACAGGAAACAGAAACAGAAATGCAAAACAAATCACTCGCAAGCGATAGGAGTGGATAGGGATGACAGGGGAGGCCGCACAATTACACTTATTGTGTGTGCGCGAGACAGTAGTAGCCGTGTGTAGTGTTCAGGGTTTGTTTTTAGTGTTTCGTTTTGTTTTTATCGGCTCTTCTTCTGCTTTTTTTGTAAACTTGTGTTTTCGACTTTTGTTCGTTTTTAAAAGCCTGTTTTTTTATTGCTGAATTTACAGTACACTTCAAACATTTGCAATGCACAGTTGGCCAAGGTTAGACTGTTTCTTTTCTTTCTTTCTTTTTTATTTAATTGTTGCTAGCTAGTTCTTTACCAGTTTTCAAGCGTGTCCCCATGACGTCATCAAGCTTTATCCTTTTGAGTGTGTGCTACAGTGCAGTTTACGATTTGACTGACAGACAGGCAGGCGTATCATGAACAAGTAGTGTATCAGCATCCGCCGCGGTCGTCGTAATTATTTATTTAAACTGTAGAGTTAAAGTTTTTGTTTGTTTGTTTCGTTCGTTTTGTTCGAGATTATTGTTTGAGAATATACACAAACCCAAAAATAAGAACTGTGCGAAAAATGGCTGGCCAACGTGATGAGTAATGTGTATGTGCGTGTGTGTGTGTGTGTGTGCTTGGCACTGTGAGAAAGAAAATGTCTGTCAATGTGCACTAAGTCAACGACACAAATCAGAAGCATCAGTTCGTTCGGTTTTGAAATGAAAAAAAATAATACAATTCTTCATCACGTGCATTCAGTATTACGAACACACACACACACACACACACACACCCATACGTTGCACAGTCTCACGCCCCCTAAAAATACCGTTCCCCCTCGGCAAACGAAACAACTCAATTATGTTTGTGTAAAAACATGAAACGACCTAAAACACCCTATAGAGAGATAGAGAGATAGAGAAAGGTGCTTCGCGAAAAAAAAAACACAATTCGGCAGATACATGGGTTTCCAGGGGTTCTCATAGTTGTGGGACACTTCCTTGACTCTTTCCTGTTGGAAGTGAACTTCATATGGTAATTGGACACTTTGGCACTCTTTTTGGACAGGCTCCTTGGAAATTCCTATTAGATTTGTCCAACAAGGGTGCTATAGAGTCCAATTCCCATTGCCTTAAGTTCATTTCACTTTAGAAAGTGTTCATTAAGTGTCCCACAGCTATGAGCTCGTGGAAACCCCTGTAATGACAGGGAATACAGCTGTGTATGTGTGTGTGTGTTGCGTAATTTAATAGCATGTAAAAAAGAAGGAGGAAAACAAGCCCATCCAGTGAGCGAGCGAGGAGTGTTTTGTTTTACGGGAAAATATTAAAGAAAAAACAAAGGAAAGCTTCTTACTCTTCTCGCCTGCACGCGCGCTCAGTTCATTCAAAATGAAATACGGTGAGACAACAAATAGGCGCGCAGGTGGCGTCGGCGGCGGCGGCAATAGAAAGCTGAGGCACAGCCGTGTCGGTGTAGGTGTTTAAGGTGAAACTAATTTAGTTTTAGTAATGCAATTGTGTAAAATCACGCGATAAAAACAGGGGGTGCGGGAAGTTTTACACGCTTCCTAGGGGAGGTGGAAACAAGTACTCTCTACGTTTCTTTCCGCTGCTGTACGCGTGTGTGTGTTTAATTTCGAGACTAATTAGGTAGCGAGCACGTGTGCGGCATTAGCAGCGAAGCAAAAAGAAAATTATTCAAACAAATCAAGCTCAGTGACAGGTTTGCTTACAAGCGCGCAGAGAGCACATTACACACATTAATCGATTTAAACAAAAAAAAAACGAAAAATTACATTTACTGTGTCTCTCTCTCTTGTTCACACACCCACAAAACCCCCGCATCACACCACAAACAAGCAACACACGCCGCAAAGGACAGAATTGATCGTTTTTCGAGTTGTGCAAGTTTTTATTCTAGCAATATAGATGAAACATCGCAAAAACGTTTTAATGCGTTTAATGCGTGTATAGTGTGTGTGTGTGTGTGTGTGTGTGTGTGTGTGTGTGTGTGGGGGGGGGGGAGGGGTGTGCGTGCGTGTGTTAAAACCCCTAATTCACATGACTAGTAAGTTTAATTTGTGTTTCATTGTTTCATGGAATGAAATGATAGACAGTAAGAAAGTTAAAGAACGAAAACAAACCAACAAACACAACCAAAATCAGGAAGCCGTGCAAAAGCGGCAAACGCTGGAAGCTCTCTCCCCCAAGGGAAAGGGAAGGAGGGCGAGGGGGAAGTGACCCACACCCAATTTACCCCAATACATGCGTTGGATGAATTTAATGAGGTTTAAATAAAAGCACAAAAACTTACAAAACAAACATTAATACAAAACATTAATACAAAAAAAACAGCCTTCCCTTCGGCCTTTTTTTCTTTTTTTTTTCTATGTTCGAAATTTCGGTTATTTCGGGGTAGCAAAAAACCAACAATACAAAAAAAAAGCACAAACGACACAGAATAAATTGTTGTTTTTTTTAGAGTAACATTTCTTTAACTTTCATTTAAAAGTGTTTCGAGTGTTTGTAGGATTCACGTTTCGCAAAGTTTTTTTTTCTCTCTAATTATTTGTTTTTGTTTTTCTTCTCTGCCTGGCTTTGCGTGTTATTGCGGGGGATACTATACTGTTTTTGTTTTTGTTTTTTTTTTTCTTTAACACAACACTGCACACACTACTATTTAGAGTATTGTTTGGTTGTTTGTTGGGTGTGTGTATGTGTTTTTCACTACGGAACGGCGTCTTTTTTTCGCTTTGTTTGCTGCTGTTCATTTCATTTGGCATCCTTTACATACTTTGGAAGGTGTGTGTGTATGTGTGCGTGTATTTTAAAAAAACGAACAGTCAGCGGTAAGATCATTTTACTTAACTAAATAACTTATTTATGTGTGTTTCGTTTCTCTCTCTCTCTGCGGTATTCCAGCTTCGTTTGCCAGTGTTTTAGAATATTAACTTGCATTCGTTCTTTTCCTCTCTCTATCTCTCTCTCTCTCTCTTTCTCTTTCTCCTTCTCGTTATCTCTATTTCCAACTTCATTTTTACGTTTTTAAATGCCTCTCTGCATCGGAACAACGCGAACGATCGATAATGTTTAAAAGCGTTATAAATTATTCGTTTAAAAAAAACAATCCTACACACTTGCTAAAATGTAGTAATGCGTGGACTTAATGCACTTCATATGAGCTTCGAGCTGCTCGTAGCAGGTTCGTAGCTTGACGAAGGGGGTTTGCTCGTCCCGGTATGATGAACGGTTCGGTGTTGGTTAATTGGCACATTTTGGGGTTTGACAAATTCATTTCATTATGTTCTGTCCTGAGCCTAGCCTGTGTCAGCTTAATACGTTTAAGTCTACAGAATGCGTATAATAATAGAGAGAGAGCGCGCGTGTGTGTGTGTGTAAATGAGGTTGCTTTGATGGCTAAGACTAGGTCGAAACAGACCGTTACACAGAAGGTAAAAGTAATGCTGTATCACATAATTAATTAACGCTTATTCGCTCTATAATGATGACTTATAACGTAATCTTTGGACTGTCCGTAGTTCCGAGGCAAAGTTTTAAAAAAAAATGCAACGCCAACACACTCCAAAGGCCAATTTGGGAAATATAAAGCTTATAACAATCTGTCGGGCCGCGCGGCAAGAATGCCAATCTCATCCGCATTCTTTAAAGCTTCTCGCAACGGAAAGCGAGTTTTGCTCAATACAGTTAATTGCTTCGATTGGGGGAAATGTAACACACACACACACACATGTCTTACATCATTTTCACCTCTTAACAGGCAATATGATAAATTTGTTTGTTAGAAAATGCCTGTGCGCGTTCCTCTCTTTCTCCTTTTGTCTTGCCTCTGTACCTCTACCCTAACTGGGTCCTTGTGTGGCGTGGGAAGGATGCGTTTAAATGCATTCTACGTAAGCGACTGTACGGCCGCCCTTTGCGGGGTTTTGATTAACATGCACTCACACACACACACACGCTTCTATATCGTGTCGGTTAACAATATTGCAAAAAGTGGGGAAGAAATTGCACTGTTTGGGCGCGACAAGGGTGTGAGAAGGATGGAGCATATTTTTATAATATTCCTTCTGTAGCGATATTTATAACTCGTTCTACAATTACTTTGTGCCACTGGATGTGTGTGTGTGTGTGTGTCTATGGAATTTCTTGTTGTCGTTTGAGTTACATTTCGCTTCGCGTACGATTGCGAGAAAACAGAGATCGCGTCAAAGGCAATGGGAACAACTGGCCTAAACACTGGTCTATCAAACAAACAAACAACCGCGTGTCCCCGCCGACAAGTAGCAGCTTGCAGTGCACTTTTTTTTAAAAGCAAATCACTACCACACAGCACTGGGTGGCTGGTTGGCTGGCTGAATATATATTGGTTTGGATTGCGCGGGTTAGATTGCTCTTTCAGCGGCCTTTCCCTACCGCCGCGTTCATGGTTTAACAAAATATGCTACCGTCGTGTGTGTGTGTGTGTGCTGTGCTGTGCTGCCTCGTTCCGTAAAACGGTTTTAGACTCATTTCGCTTAGCTAAGAGTTTGGTTACATCGTATTAATAAATAGTTTTGCGGATATTTCATTCTCCAAACGACGTTCGAACGCATTCTCTCTCTCTCTCTCTCTCTCTCTCTCTCTCTCTCTCTCTCTCTCTCTCTCTCTCTTGTTTGGTTAAAAATGTAGCCTTAAAAAAGAACTCTTTGATGTAAGCATTTAACAGGGAAGGTATTTAACGAACGATTTTTTGTTTAACAGCCTATTGTTTGCTGCTTGCCTGTTACGCTTTGTTTGTTGACTACGCTCTCGCTCTGCTTTCGGAGCAGGCAAGCGGAAAGACGGCATCAGGCACAGCAGGCCCTAATTAGTAAACTTGTCCCGGTAGAGCTTTAATGGGGAATGTGTGATGGGAGGAGAGGGGCAATGGGGTGGCAGGAAGGAGCAAGAAGCCAGGATTGACTAGCATAACAGGAAGGGACGATCGGCCGTAAATTTATAGATATTACATCACAAAACAGAAAACCACTAACGTTCAATATTTTGCCATCTTTCTCCTTCATGTGTGGCGGAAATCTTCCTATCTCAGATCAAAGGGTTCCGTTTGTACGCATCGTGTTATAATGTGTGCTTAACGCTTAACAATAATATATATCATTCGAACCGGCGCAGGACAGCGCAAACCGTTCGCCCGCGTCCAAAAACAAACTCGCTGCACCGCACAGCACCGCAGCAGCCAACCGCTTCACGCTTTGAAGATTTGCGGAAACTCGTTCGCTATTTCGCGCACAATCTGCTGGTCGCTGGCGCTGCACTCCGTCTCCTCGCAGAAGATGCGGGTGAAGATCTTCATCAGGTCCTGCTTGCGGTGCTGGTGCTCGGGATAGTTGGTGTTGCGCAGGATCTTCCGGCACAGCTCCAGGTACCATTTGCGAATCTGGCAGGGGGAGGGGAGGAGAGGGTGCAGGGCGTTAGCAAGGAACCATCATCAACTAGCAGCAGGCGCCGCTACTTACCGGCTCACCGGCGGACAGATCGGACAGCTGGCGCACGAGTATGTCGATCAGCACCTTGTTGTCGTTGGTGTAAAAGATGGACGCCGTCTCCGGGCGGCTGAACAGATCGACCAGCATCTTCAGCACCGGGTTGATGTTCATCGGCGTGTGCTTCAGCGTGTGCACTGGGTCTTCTGCAAAACGTGTTGTAGCGGGATAAGAATTAATGCTTTTTTTTCTAAATTATTACGCAGCGTTACGTAAGCCAATATAAAGCTTTTGTTTTTTTTTTTATATACATATTTGAAACCAAACTTTTCACTAGATTATTTAACCCCGATTTAACCGAAATAAAAAGACACTTGAATGCTTAATCTAATATTGGGGCCCTTCACGATTATAGTCAGCTTTTTTATATGGAGTTTAACAGTTGGAGGATGAAATCATGTAAACACTCCATACAAAACCACACACAAAACTAGCCTGCGATTTTCAGCCTAGCCTCAAAGCTAGAATTAGATTCGAGTACCTGCTCGAAAAGTGGCAAAACTCTTTGGTGTTTACATTTAGGGCGGTGGCAACGCTCATCGGATGCGATTTTATCGGACGAGATTTGTATGGGATTTGACAGATAACGTCGGACGTGCGATTTCGTCGTCCGACGATATCTGTCAAATCCCATATAAAAATTTGACAGGCCGTCCGATAAAATCGCATGCGAAAAAGCGTTGCCACCGCCCTTAATCCAGAGGTGCATTGAAGAGTTCAGATTATGAAATCTAGAATCAAAGTGTATGTATTCCAAGTGGTCTCATAGTATATTTTTATAACCAAATTTGAACATCACTTTTTGACAGGACGAATGAAAACTTATGCTCAAACAAGCTTTCTGGAGGCTTGACGAATACACAAAACACGCTTAAAATCTTCATTTCAGAAGCAGAAGCGTTAAAAATCAGCCTTCTACATGCATACACCTTGGGATAAGCCCACCTATATATTATATTCACTTCTTCTTCATCTGCTAAATATGCGAGCTTTGGAATATATCCTCCTAGGAATAGACCAAGCGCACCGTTTTCATATTCAGAAGCTTACCCGACTCTATTAAACCCTTTCGACTACTCGGAGTCATATAGGAGCTTAGTTTTTAAGAGTTCGTTTATGGGCTGACTGTCTGCTTTTAGCTGTGGGTTTAAAATTCTATCTTATTTGTTTTTATAAATTGCATAACTTGTTTTATGTGTTTTCCGTCCCTGTCTTTCCTTTTTGGCCGAATGTTGTTCGAAGTATTCTATTGACATGTTTAGTGGTGGGTTGTATTTTTGGCATTAGAATATCATATGGCTGTGTCGTGGCCTGCTACTATTCGGTTAGTTGTGCGAATTTCTCTTGCTGTTAGTTTTATATCGTGATGTCAACCCAATTGACATTTTCGAGCACGAATAATCGGGAATTCGAGCGAATTCCCTTAAACTGGAGCCATAAACTTCCCTTAAACTGCGCCAGTTTAAGGGAATTTACAAAAAGTCATTTAAAATCAACAGTGATGCGACTTTTTCGTTGCTATCTTCTAGATTCACTCGGACATGATGTTTTCTATTGTTATAGTTGGTCATGTACCCATTTTATACTTAAACAATACCCATTTTTTTTTAGAATAACGTCACACAAAATTTGCTTTTGCTTTTCATCTCAAACCATAGCTATGAATGAAAAATGAGCTCGATGGCATCGTCCATCGATATAGGAAAGTTTAATTTAAGAAAACACCAAATCTTAGCGCTTTCAACACGCTTGATCACACACAAATCCACAATATCAGGCGCATCTAGTACTAATCGAACAGATATGGAAAAACAATTTCAAGCAAATGACACTTGGGAACGCTGAGTTTCGAAAAACGGTTGGAAAGTTTGAAATGTTTTGCCCTTCTCCTCACACATTGTTATGTACCATTGTTTGTTTCGTATATCATTTTTGTTTTGGCTATTGTGATGGCATCCTGGATTCTAAATTATATCCACTTAGATAGCTGCTCGAAAACTGCTATACAATGCAAACAGCTGACAGGCTGAAATTTCAGCCCACGAACTTAAAACGGAAAGGGCCCCATCAATTGCAAATTTTCTGATAAAATTTAAATCAAATCTTCTAGTTTTGATAAAAATTAAAAATTTGGTGCAACTCATAGGTTCGTTTTATGTGCTGTACTGTTTTAAAGTTGACGCCATTTTTTTTTTTTCATTACAACTCAAAGAAGAATATTTATTTTTGTTGCGTATCAAATTTTTGCAACAAATTACCTGTTTTGTTTTCTTTTCTTTTTTAAATAAAATTTGATTACAACTGTAAAAACAGACATGAGAATAACCATTTAAATTCCGGAATTATGCTTTTCGAAACTGAAAAAATAATAGACTTCCCATTTCAATTTAAACCATTACAAACTACTCCTAACGAAAGGAACCTCAAGAAAGAATATAATTTTTTATAAAATCATTTAACAAATTACATTTTTAAATATTTTTTTCAAACTGTGTAAACTTTAAAATAATAGGGCATGAAAACCGAGCTTGAAGAAGAGGTGACATATTTACATTAATCGAAACCAAAACATCAAACCAAATTAGCAAATAAAGACGGCTGTAGTGTTTACACACACAAAAACACATTTAAAGTCAATCGTATTGCTAGAATCTGACTAAAAAAAGCAATTTTGAATCGAAATATTAAATAAAAACAGTACATGAAACGTTAAAAGCAACTGTTTTTGAGTTGAGAACAAATAGCAGAGGACAAAAAAAGAGAAAAAAGTGATGACTAAATAAAAAAAATAATGATAAAATAAGAATAATCCAACGACAAGCAATGCAAAATGAAGGAAGATGTTGGAGCAAAATAAGTTGAGTAATAAATTATTCAAATTATCAGTTATTTTAAAAACCATCTGCAGCTTTAACAATACTTCCTGCCTGTTTATCCAGGATTTAATAATAATAATAAAAAAACAAAGGTAGCCAACTTACCCTCCCGGTTGATCAGCAGCAGTATCTTCTCGGTAAAGGTTTTGGCCGTCTTGAACTGCTCCATCGCTTCCAGCACCACGTTCTCGGCAAAGTTGTCAAACTGCAGGTTGAACGACAGGATCAGGTTGATCATGATGTCGGGCAGCACCTCCTGGACGTCGCTCTCCGGCGGCGTTTCGATAATGTTCAGCAGAAAGATGATGAAATCTGCCCGCAGGTGATCTGGAACGAAAGGGAGGTAAATTAATATAACAATCGGTTTCGGTTTGATTTTAGCAGTTTCAATCACAACACTTGATGATAAGAGAGTTTGATCTAGACATGTTTGATTGCTGTTGTGCTAAAGTTGTTTGGCTGATCGGTGAGTTTGCTAGAAGAAATTGCCTCCACACGCCTAAAATACAAAAAAAAAAAATCCCTACCTTGCTGATTGATCGGCATCCGGCGCCCGATCGAGAAGATGATGATGAGCATGTTCGCCAGCTCCTGCAGCTTCTCGATGTTGCGCGGGTTCGACACCATGTCCTGCACGAGCTCGAGCGGCAGGACCGAGCCGAGCAGTATGTCCACGGTCGTGTAGTCGAGATGGCACATCGCGCGGAACGCGGCCAGCAGCAGCTTCCGGATCGACCAGCGCGTCTCCATCTGGTAGTACAGCACCAGGTTGATGATGCTCTGGTACTGGTCGCACGCCATCTCGCTGCGGCAGATCTTCGGATCGGCGTCGGTGAGGATGCGGATCAGCTCGGCCAGGTACTGCCGGATGTCGGCCTCGTCTTCGTGCAGCATCCACGTGCGCTGCTCCGAGTCGTTCTTGCATTCGGACAGCTCGGCAAAGATCAGCCGCAGCCGGTGCGCATCGTGCGTCTTGCTCAGCAGCCCGTCCGGCACGTCGAACGGGGCGGCCAGATGGACGGCGACCGGCTCGAGATGGCGGACGACGGCCGGCGGCAGCAGCACCTCCAGCTCGGCCAGCACCACGCGCAGCGCGACGCAGGACAGCTCGTGGCTGAGCCGGGTGGCCTTGCGTATCGCGTCCACTATCTGGTACACCTCGGCCGCTTCCACCTTGGCCGGCGGCTGCTTGGCCAGATCTTCCGCCGGTTCCGCCGGTTCGTCGCCGGTCGCCACGCTGCTCTCGCCACACTCGGCGCCCGAGCCGGCCTCACGCTCCGTGTCGCTCGCGAGCGTACCGTCGTCCCCACCGGCCGTCACACTGCTACCGCCCTCGCCGCCGCCGCCACCGCCAGCCGCTCCCTCGGCCGGGCCGACCGGTTCGTCCTCCTCCTGCGGCGGTTCATCGTGCGGCGGCTCCCGCACCGAAACCGGTTGCGGTTCGGTCTCGCTCACCGTCACGTCGTCGTTGTTGGTCGTCTCCAGCTCGTTCAGCTCGTGATCGGTCTGGTTTTCGGCCTCGGTCGGGGCACCGGCACCCAGCGACGGTTCCTCGCCCGCCCCGCCCCGATCGTCGATGCGCGAGATGGCCGTTATCTCGTCGCTCGTCGTCGTGAGCGTGCCGGTCGTGGCGGTGTTGTTGCTCGTCGGCTCCGTCTGCTCGGACGAGACGGACGACAGCTCGGACAGGGTGCTGCTCGGTTCCTGGCTGGCTGCGGCGGCTACGGCGACGACCACCGGTGCCTGCTGCTGCTGCTGCTGCTGCTCCTCGGCCTGTGCCGGGCCGCCGCTGTGCTTCGTCGCCAGCACGCCCGTGCTGGGACTTTCCTGGATGAACTGGGGCGGCACCTGGCCACCGACGGCCGGGCTCGATTTCGATTTCTTTGCCGTCTGCATCATCACCGGCTGCTGCTGCTGCTGCTGCTCAGACGGTGCAGGCGGCGAGTGTCGCTGGGGACCGTTCTTCAGCGGTGCCGTGCGTTCTGAAATAAAAATAAAAGAAATTAATCGAAAGTGCACTGGGGCGCGAAGTAATCGCTCCCATTACCGCTCGAGCCGTCGTGCTGCTGCTGCTGCTGCTTCAGGTGCCCGTTGCTCATCTTGATTGGCGAGGGCGGTTCCGATTCACTATCCGTCAGCTCGTACTGCGCACAGTTTGCGGAAGCGGAAATGAAACAGAAATCAACCAAATTCAGGTTAGCCATCTGCGAAGATGCTACAAACGTTTAAATGTAGGACACGGGAAATGTGACCCGTCCAATTTAGTTTCTGTTTCTTGTGCGCCCGACTGGGAAGCTGGCCAAATAGGTCATACTCACACATACACACACGCTCGCGCTTTCACACACAAAAAAGAAGCGCTAATTATGTGTGGCTGTGTTTGTGTGTGTGTGTGTGTTCTGCTGGGTTTCGCCTACCTTGAGCATTTTTTCCAGCATGCGCTTCTTCTCCACCAGCCGGCTGATCAGTTCCTCCCGTCCGATGATGCCGTTTATTTCCTTCTCCGTCGACAGCCGCAACGATTCTATGCTGGATTCGAGAAAGCCGTTTAGAAAGAGTGGATTGACCTGTTGGAGCAAAAAATAAAAGGCGGAATGAAAAAGAATCAAATCAAGGAGGGTGCACTATTCCGTTTGCTCTGAATGGTAAACAGTAGCATTTGTGCTAATATAACCGGTCGATTCAATTCGAAAAGGAATATGAAGTGTCAAACGAGTCACCTTATCTTGATACATTTTGGCACAATTTCTTGACTTATTTGTCGCAACAAGATGCTCTGATATGCCAAAACAGTTTAACATTAAGTGAAACCCCGTATAATGAGTTTAATTTATTCCTGTGACTTACTCGTTATACAGGCTGCAAAATGTCACTGTCAATGTCTTAAATAATCTGACTGAAACAAAATCCATGTCAGCGTCACGTACTCAATTGTAGTAATCAAGGATGATGCTGATTGCTAAAAGGTCACCGAGCATGTATTGGACACACCATTTACACAACTAGTTACTTTGTCATGACCTTTTTTTTACTGTGATAAGTTCTACAAAATGTCACTGACATAGTCATGACAATTTCCGACTGAAATCAATGTCAGCATCACGAGCTCTACTGTGATGATCAGAGGTGAGACTCAACCAGTTGGTGCGACCATCACATGCTTGGTGACATTTTGTGCAACCAACTCTTGGTCAATTCACATGGTCGCGACATTTGTTGTTGGTGATCATCACGATAGT
>AXCO02010628.1:0-11030 GCA_000473525.2 Anopheles melas
CTGTCATGTTGCACGGGATATGATATCCATCTTACGCGATGCAGCTTTCTTATCGCAGTGTGTTTATGGAGGGATAAACGAAGGCTGATGCAAGAAGACACGCTCCAACCGCACGGATCTATCAGATGTCGAATCTACCTCGCATGCTACCATGCCACACACACACACACACACACACACACACAATGGGCTAGCAAATGTTCATGTGTCAAATAAACACAATTAAAGGCGGTATTTATTTCAGTGTTGTTCGCTGGCCACTCATCTTCGTAAACATTCGTTTGACCACTTTCGGAACATTACACAATTCACAAAAGACTCTATTTGTAATACAGCAGAACGATCGCACCACCACCTGTACGGGGTGCACAGAGAAAGTTTTTGCGCATGAAAGGGGGATTGTTTTTTTCAGCGGAAACCTTGAATATGCTCAACTGCTGATGATCATTTTGCGAGTCCGATCGGTTAAACGCTATAATTAGGAATCGTAAAAAGGCAAACTAGCCGCTGTATTTTATTCGATGCAGCGGTGGTACGTGGTTGGACTACGTAACTAATGTTGCTTTTAGTTCTGTTGATCATTCGAACAGAGATGTTGTGGGCCTTTTGCCTTTGGGGGAAGCGAATAGTTTGCGCTTCGTTTAGTAGTTGTATCACGTGCGGAAGATCTGAAATTAAACAACAACAACGGAAAACAGGGAAAATTACACTAAATTAGTACCTAGAGAATGTGAGGAGCTGCTGCCTTCAAGACTTCTCTATTTCATGTTTATGAAGATTAACATCATAATGGATCCTCGGGGAGGATCATCATGATGGTAGAAATTAACGGACGTAGATGCCACTTACATGTTAACGAGGAGATAAGCTTAATCATCTTATCTTTCAAACATGTTCTAATTAAAATCATACACACATACAATCCACTAAATTAACCTAACGGCTTATTTATACCACCACAATCCACAGGCGCTTTCAATACATCAATCGGGCTGGGGAAGTCTCCCACGCCCCGAGTTGATTCATCGGCATTATGCTCGCCCAAGAGCGAGAGACAAATTCAATTTTCATCAGCATAAATCAAGCCAATTTACGAGCTCTCGTCTCGTCTCTGCCAGAACAATCGCTCTGATCGGAGGTTACGGACATTCCATTCGGAGTTGAGGTCGCCTATCGCACCCACTCGCATTGCCCGGACTTTCGCCGTCCGTAACAAGGGACGACGACAAGAACCCACATTATCACCTGCCGCGGCAAAGCGTGAGGGAGAACGAGAAAGGCCCGATAACAGAACCACGATCGCCACTCACGAACGCTAAACAAACTCATAAAAATGGCTCACACAATTTCTTGATTAGCAATCATAAATTTTCCATCAAGATTAGCACCGTGATTACTAATAGCGTTCTCGGGCGGGTTCTCGCGCGCCAGCGTTCCCATCCGCGCTGCTAGACGTCGATCAGCGGTGTGTGACATCGAGCAGGCTGAAATGCTGGCCGGATCCAACGATCGACGTTCGATGCAAATCGAATGATTTACGACGGCTCAGCTCAATTGGCTGAAAATTGAATTATTCAGCCCACCTTCACTGGCGCGCACGGGCCCGGGTGAAGGTGAGCGTGGACGGACGGGCACGCGGTCGCGATCTTGAGCTCGTTGTGAGCGGATACAATGTTTGCCGTACTAATTACTGACACTCACTCTGCAGCGTGCGCAGCGCCCGGAAGGTCAGCACCGTCAGCACTAAGTAATCTAATCAGGTCCTTTCGAAGTTGAAGCGCACCTCATTGCAACACCGCAAGAAACTGCCGTCGTAACGATCGGCAAAAGGGAACATATTTTGTGTATGCTATGATTAAATTAATTAATTTGTGCTCGACTTCATCAGCTGATCGTAGACGGACAAGCGATACGAGTACTTGGTTGATTGGCAAACCAGACCAGATGAGAGGATGATGACGACGGTTGAGGACGCTCGCGATTGACGTTTTTTCCCATTTTTGGTGTGTCTGTGCGGCGTGTGTCTAGCCCGTAGCACGTAGCACCAGCGGAATTGGAAAATTCAATCAGGCTTTTACAGCTCAGTGTGACCATCATTAGCGTGATTTTAATCAACGCCGTCATTGTCCGATGTACGCGATGACTTGTCGCATTACTGTGCGTCGTTGGGATGTGTTTTTCTTCCGCTTCGCTCATCGATCGTCCGACGATTCGTGCAAAGGGATAACAATAATGTCATCTGCAATGAAGTGTTTCTTCCGTTTCCGCGTGCAGAAGACAAGATGCGTGTGAGTAGTGTGCGGTAGTGACAGATTGACAGACGAAACTACGTCGCAGAATGTCACACCATGGTTGATCACAATTACTTTCAATCAAACTGCTGCGTTCTGGAGAGTTTGCACAGCCTGGAACTGTCCAAAAGGGT
Organism: Anopheles melas; assembly: GCA_000473525.2. NCBI lineage: Eukaryota > Metazoa > Arthropoda > Insecta > Diptera > Culicidae > Anopheles > Anopheles melas. The sequence goes on from AXCO02010628.1 coordinate 2,426, forward strand.
CATAGAAATCGGTTACCATAAAAAGCGAGCTATTTGTTTGTCCTTAAAGGAATCTTTCTTCCTTTGTACAGTAACTTGTTCATGGTGCTAATTAAGCTCTATTACAGTTCGTGAAGTTACAGCGAACATTGATTAATCTCCCGCATTTGATTGGTTGCAAATTTGATATCAGCTTCAATAAAACGTCATTATTCCAATTGAATTACCACTGTCTGTATTGTACGGTTTAAATAAAATCTAGCGACCGATGCACACACCCAACTGTCGTCTGTTGCAAATAAAAAAAACCCAACGGTGGAATTCCAATTTCACGTTATGAGCGGAATTTATGACATTAACCATCATCAACCCTACGTTCCGGACCGGTCGGAAGGCACATTTAACAAGTTCATTTCATCTGGGTGTCTGGCTCCGGCGACCGGATGACCATTGCATTGTGCCGTGCAGGTCGGCCGTGCATTTGTGCCACGGCGACGCGGTTCCATCACCGTCATCGCCGCTCGATTAATCCCCGTCTCGGCCCAGCCCGCCTGCTGCTGGAATGATTCACCTTTTGGAATCAACAACAATCTCGTGGAGGGAAAAATTAAATCACAATTAATTAAATTACATGACACAAGACTTTTTTTGCGCCAACACTCTCTCACGTCAACAGACACACTCACAAACACACAAATACCGTGCCGCTACGGTCAATCCGTTAGAGTGTGTGCAATAGCGGCTAATAGCGACCGGATGGTGGATTGTGTGGTGAGAATCTCACTTATGGTTGCAAAAATGCAACTCATTGTGCAACGGCTCGTTGCACCTTGTATGGTAGATTGTGCGAGTGGTTGGCGCGATGGTTGGCCGACCGAGAAGGCTGCAAATAATTGTTAATTTGAATTTAGATTTATTGGAGATGGAAATTCATGTGCATGTTTTTTTGTTGCTGTTGCTGGTGTTGTTGTTACACTCGAGCAGGTGAATAGATCGGTAAAATGTAGTCGTTAGTCGTTTGATCCGTGGCAATCGCCGCGTGACGATGATTAAGGAAATGAGAATCCTAGCCAGTAGCTGCCAACGATGGAGGTAGGCGTACGTTACAACGAAGGACATCGGTTCATTAAAAAAAGAGGCGCAAAATAACCTAACTTCACACTTGCACATGCACACGAACAACAGCAAAAATCGACGACGGAAGACGATAATGAATGGTGCTGCTGCTGCTGTGCCGGTGAGCGTGACTCGTCGATTGAAGTGGGTCACAATGGGAAGTGCATTGTCACCCGCGGTCTGGCCTCATTCGTATCCAGAGGTGTCAGGAGTGCATTCATTCACATTCGCGGCAGGGTAATGTGTAATGGTAGTTGGGTAATTTTGCTTGCGGAAGCCGTTTTGCCGATTTAACGCGAGACGAAACCTCTGCCTCGGGGTGTGAGCTAGAAGCTGGCACGAATAAAAACCTTCTCCAATACGATGGACCTGCATGCGATGGAGTTGTAAAAGGTTTGTTACGGGCCAAATGCTTTCGTTGATTGGACTTTTCTGCAAGTGTGTGCAGCTATTTGTTACGTTAGTGCCACGTCCTTAGAGTGTTATAAATATGGGTAAATAAACACAGCCCAGGCAAAGCAGTATAGATCGATCAAATCGCTCCCTTTCGCTCTCTCGCGACAGCCAGACAATCCGGTTTCAGTTGCAAGTGCAGTTTCGAAAACGCGATCCACTGCGCTGCGTTACGGATTTGGGGAGCAGCAACTATTTCGCAAAACGGACAAGATTGGCCCCACGGGACACGGGACGCCGTATACGTATCGTACTGCAGCGGAATCGTACGCATCGGAATCTCGCTCTCCGATGCAGGAAAATCACATTGTCAGCCGCGACCCGGGTCTCGGTGTATGGCGATACCCGCCTCAACTTAAGATGCGCATGCCATGTGCAGCCAATACACGCAGCAGGACGATAGCAAAACAGCAAAAAAGAGTCCAACGAAATCCTTCACGTGCTCCGCTGCTTACGCTGCATTCGCTCGAAATAGCCGGCAACCTGTGCAGCTCGTCCGATCGATCGATCGAGAGGATGCTGATGGACTACTGTCAGGTAGCGTACATTCCACATGCCGTGTATCGCACGGTTTGGTAGATTTAGCGAGCAAATAACTGCGCAGATAGAGCGTGCCAGCACATGCCAGCACACCATTGTGACGGACATCCTTGCACCAAAGTGGTTGGTGTTGTACTTGACTTAGGCATGGGACGTTGAGGCATGCTAGTAATGAAATAATGATACGATACGACTTGTTTCTGTAAAATAAAGAAACACATTTTTTATGCTACTCTATTAACTACGCTGAAGTGACAGTAAGGAAGTCGCACCAGGAATCTCGCAGCAAATGTCAATCGTCATAATCACTAAATAATCGGCCTGGAATTAGTTGGCTTGAAGTGGAATAGTTTGAACGACGTTGAAATGAAAATACTCAGCGTGTGCGTATGCAGGGTCGTGTGCCCGTGTAAAAGCGGGTTCGTCACTTACCGTCTAATTGAGCTTCATCGTTTGATTGTTTCTTCTCGTTCGACGAGCTGCCTGGGGGCAAAACTTTATCGATTGCGTTTTTGCTCGCTTGCTTGTGGCTAATTTTATTTCTCTCTTCTGTATCGCTTGTTCACACTTTACGCTGTCTGAGGGCTGAGGTGCCCGTGATCGATCTGGAAGCAACCAACTCTGGAAGCAGTGCAGTTAATAAATGAATAAAATATTAAACTCTATTGGTTCCCGTGCCCTCGGAGGGCGTACTGCAGCAATTTACGGGCGTAACATGATTCGATTTGTGGTTTTGAAGGCTTATTTTCTCCCTAGCAACTTTATCATGCCATATTGATCTTAACAAGAAAATCGAGAAAAGTGAGTGAAATAATTACATTACCTCAAGTTGCATTCCGCCGATCGAGGCTGCTTACAGTGAGTTATTTTGCACCCGGTACGTAGAACAATTCGCGCATGTTGTCTCATACATGAATCATACGAAGAGATTCTATAACACATAAGAAGCCATGGTTTGCTTGCCAAGGACTCGAACTGGACCCATTGCAAGATTATCGGCAAGTAATATGAAATGTCCGGCATTACTAATTTCATTACCTCCTACCGTGCGCTTAAGGTAGCTGCCGCACAAAGAAAGCCCATAAAGGCAGAAGGAAATGTGGCTACTGAGACGAGAAAAAGGGGGAAGAACTCAAAACCCCACAGTATTCGGTATTCTGCTCATTTTTTAAACGCTAACTTATCGCGATGAGGCAGACATAACAATCCTCTCCGAAGAAGGAGAAGCTTTCCTGCGTTCATTCGTCCTGTGCGATGCGTTGCGCAGAAGTGCGCGCAGCAATAATGATACTTCAATTTTTAATTATCGATAACAGCACAACGGTTCCGTTCAAACAGCAAGACGAGCAGCACGAAGCATCGACAGCAGCAGCAGAAACACACACAAAAAAAGACCTCCAAAAGGCCACGAACGGGCAAGGTCTGTTACTTGCTGAGAAATCTGCGCCACGTCTTGTTTCGCATTTCGAACAAGTATGGGACAGGCAAAAAAGCAGCCCGAGCCCGATTTTATCGGTTCTAGTTAAATGTTATTAAACTTTTTCCACACCCCTTTAAATTTGTTTGGGCACGTTCGATGGCTCACGCGGATGGGGTGGGTTTCGCTGTGGAATTGCGGTTGCGTTGCCGTAGATCCTGTGAAAATGAATGAAAAACGATCGTACGAACCAGTGATGATCGGCGTGCAAGCGCATCCGCAAGTGGACCAGCATACGGCGTAGCTTGGGAACGAGATAGAGAGAGGGCCGAGGACGTGCAGGACAAACGGTGTTCTTGTTAATTTATTTTAATTAAAAATTCATAAACAAGATGTAGTTCCTCACTTCGGCTGTTCCCTTTGCGTCTTTGGTGCGTACGCGGGTGTGTTCGGGATCGCACGCGCTCACATCTTTGCCGACGAGGCGAACCCGCGGGCGCGCCCTGAGCTGCGGTGGGATTGGTGAGAGAGCTGCAACTGCACTGATCGATTTCTTCGATAACTTAACTTTAATTTCGTGAAAAAACTGTTGTTGTTTTTTTTTCCTTGGGGCTTTAAGTTTCATGAAGTTTCCGCTTAAGAGGCATTACGATGTTAATGGAAAAGGTGCGTCCGTTAAAATTATCACTCGCTGTATGAGCGATGGTTTGTGGACCGCACCGAACCGCTACCTAGTCAATTTGAAACCTTTTTGTATGAAAACTCTAAAAAAGCTTATATAATGAAATAGCCTCAACACTGAAGTACAAAACATGTTAGCTCACTTTCATGCGCTAGCAAATTCCACTGCCTTTAAAGGGCCAATGTTATGACCTCTTCGCTGACCGGACATGCATTCATACATGGCACTTATCTTATCCAATCCGTTCGACCGATTCAATAAACCCCATTTGCGGACCTGCAACCGGAGTCAGTAGAAAACAAATACAAGATAGTGGATCGATAAAAAAAATCTGGTCAAGGTTGCCGTTGAAGCTGTAAGATGGATTGGCACGGCTTTGAGTTTATGTATGTACAGCTAATGAACGCAACACTTCGGTTTAGGTTGGAAGGCAGCAGGAGCGGAGTGCGGATGGCATGCTGTTCCTGTCTAGTGGGGTGATTTAATTAAGAAATAAAATCGAACGGATCGAGAGCATGTCGGCCGGACATTGTTGACGTGCTGAAGTAGTCAGTGCATCAATTAATCCTTCATACAGTAGAGGAATGTACGATGTTTGATCAGTGTGTATATTTCGAAATATTTTCACCAAATTGTACACACTCTCTCTCTCTCTATCTCTGACTCCACTCTTGGCAAATTAAAGTAAATTCGATTAACACAACAACAGCCCTGGAGAGCAATTTGTTGTAGCCCGTATCAAACGCCCGATACAAGAACCTATAACGTTACTTGCAACCACAGATGCTGAGAGTCCCCACAGAGATGAGAATCGATAGCCGGGGTACGAAAATTCAATATCCATTTTAATGACGTTCGTTACGGAAAATTATGATTATTAGTATTTAATTTTCATTATTAAATAAAAATCGATTTCAAGCGGCTTCTTGGGTTGATGGTGGAAAAACAAAGAAGAGAAACCTTTTTCCCCCCCGTCCCGGAGCCTATCTCGTTTCATCGCACGATACGAGCCCGATAAGAGATTTCCAACCGATGCACGAGAAGGAAGCAAACATAATCGCAATATTAATAAATATAATCATTATTATCAACGCAATTATGATAATCATTTGGTTTCACACTTGTTCGCATGCAGACGTTTCGTAGCAAAGAGGGGGAAGTTTAGGGAAAAACATGCATTTTGGCGCTTGCACCATTTTCCTGACGAGAGCTTGTTCAGAGAGGGGCAGGATGTTTTTGGACAAGAAAGCCTCACCGCACTTAAGTGAAATCATGTTCTATGATGCGTACCGCGCAGCCCCTTGTGGCCTTGAAGGGAATTGATCCCTTTCCTGCGAGTGGCAATTAACGTGCATCGCCAAAGCATTTGGCCATCGAACGATCGGTCCAGAAAGTTTAACCATCCTTTTATAGCAAAACCGAAGTTCGAACCCGATCGAAGCTGTGCTGTACGATCTTAAACATCCCAGGGGGAAAAAAGGTGCTTGTGGTAGAAAAAAAAACAACACCAGAAGGGTTGAGGCAGTTGCAGATGGCAGTGGGAGTTTCCATAGAAGAAAAACAGCGGCTCTTCCTTCTACCCGGCAGCGAAGAAAAACTAGCCCACTCTACAGTTGGTAGCATCAATTACTGCTACACTCCATAAATAATTAAGTCTGTAAATGAACTGTAGGGCTCGAGATTCGTTCTGCCGATGCGGCGTAAGAACGATCTTCACGGTAATTTCAATTGCGCTGCATCCTTTCTCGTACACTGCACTCTCTGCGCTGACAAGTACGGGCGGGCGCTTCTAGGGAGCTGTTGTTACGCGAAGTTGGTAGTTTTTGTGGCTGTACGTCTGCTCGCTACTTCTGCTGCTGTCCGCAAGCCATTTTTCCTCATTTAACACAACGCGATCGCGCTTGCGGGGAGCATGTTTTGCACCGTTTCTTTATCTTTCTCTTCTCGTAACGATCTACACACACACACACACACACGGGCAGGAACATTTCCCTTGCAGTGCGGGGGTTTTCTTGGGCATTACGCGGACCCGATCGATCAGCACTCGATTGTGACTATCCAATAAAGGATGATTGGTAAATAGAGTTGTAACCCCGACAAAAAAGTGTTTCCTCCAGCGGACGTCGTAATGGTTGGCTGATACGGTTTTTTGTTGCATCTTTCTGCCCCGCATCATTGCTGTTTTCGCAGTTTGAAGATGAGCCTGTTTGGTATCGATTTCCCACTACTACCTGCCCGTGATGCATCTGACTGTTTAAAGATTCATCTCGTGTTGCATGCCAATTGTAATGCCCTTGCGCGAATTCCTTCTCCGTACCTTTGCCAGTGCGTTTCATTGACGTTTTTTTTTGTTGCTCTCCCCATCAACGTTTCCGTCGTGGACACCTGACCCAAGTGCTGGAGTATGGCTTGGGTGAACGATGGAATGCATTTGCCAGGGGTGCAGGGCAGGGTGGCAGATCAAAACCGCATCCGCAAGCGTAAGTGCTCACCGCAGTGAGCAAACAGCTTATGGTCATAAAGAAAATTAACTTGTTGTGCGCCGGCTCGATCGGCACTAGCACCTTCGATCGATGGAGTTGACAACTCGAGTGGGCGAACGAGGCTCCACGGTAGACGAGTTAACAATTTTCGTTGCAAATTGTAGCGTTTTTCAACGTACTTGCAGCGTAGATTTATACTGTATGGGGTTTTTAATTCCAATTAAATCCGAAGGTATGAAAAAAAGGACTCGAACATGTTAATAGACGACCTCGATTCAATAACATGAACCTTTTTCCTCCCAATAAATATCGTACATCGAAGTGCTCTGAGGTGTGATAAATGATCTGCTGCTTCCGAAAGTGAGAAAGAAAAACATAATACAAAACGAAAAATCGCTTATAGGTAGCGCTTAAACTCATATCAGCATGAAACGACTTCAATCAGTCGAGATGAGCCCGGGCGGGTTTCCGGGTGTGTACAGGACCCGGCAATTTTATCCATTTATTACGCGTAAGAGCCTACCTTCGCTTCCCCCGGATCGGCCCCTCGAACGGTCTGTAATCTTTCCCGCGCCGTACAACAGAAAAAAACGCATATCGTTTATCTTGTAAATGAAGTTTTCGATCATTTGATTAAATTTAGCAAAATTAATGCTCATTATCCTGAGCTTCCCTTTTTTTCATGCCAACCGGCATCCGGTGTACCCGTGTTGGAGCTTTTGGGATTTGGTTTTTTCATAAGATAAAAAAATTGGTAAAACAACTCTTTCATTACATTTTGCTGTGTTTCTTTACTCTTTACAGGATCGCACTCGGCCAGCACCATCCCATTTGCTGCAATTGAACGCGTGTGCGTGTGTGTGTGTGTAGAAAAACAGGCCTCGCTCGCGCAACGGTGCGAGCGCGTAATACCGGTTCAAAATTTACAACATCGTACGGCTTGCGAACCTAGATCAGCCCAGTCGACCAATGGGCATATCGGACGAGGGCAGCCGGCTGGAGGATATCGGACCCCATGAGGCACGGCCACCGCAGGGCAGCCCACTGGAGCGCAGCGCTAGCACCGGCCAACTGATGGGGAGCAGCGGGGGCGACCCGAACAGCCCACTGTCCGATCCGCACAGCGACGACGGCGGGGACGATTTCGCGCCGAAGCGGAAGCAGCGCCGGTACCGGACGACCTTCACGAGCTTTCAGCTGGAGGAGCTAGAGAAAGCGTTCTCGCGCACGCACTATCCCGATGTGTTTACGAGGTGAGTGGTTTTGCATGTTTGATTTCATGTTGGGAGTGCTCAATCTCACAGTGAGTTTTTGAAAACGCTGTTTGCTTGCTCGCTAGGCTTGGTGCGTTTTCCCGTCGGCATCACGTTTAGATTCTGCTCATAATTATTGCTTCACCTCTCGGTAACGCTGCAATCACTGCAATCTTCGCGCGTTTCGGTGAGTGACAACGTAATGGGACCCAATTATTGCTCTTTGTACAAAACAAATAGCAATCTGGCGAGGAGGATGGAAACGACCACGACACCACCAGCGTCACCGTGTTTGACCACGACAATTATTTAATCAACATTTCATTACCCTTCAACATTACCACCAAACACTTTGGTCACAGTGCTCACAATTGCACCGGTACGTGTGTGTGTGTGTGTGTGTGTGTGTGTGTGTCAAATGTGCATCAAGTCACCTCAGTTTGGCATCGCTCGGTACCGTTTCGTGCTCGGGCGGCATTGCATAGTAGTAATTCACTAACAATAATAACAGGTGCCACACCGTACCTTTTCCTTGCACCCGTTCCCACCCATACACACACACACACACACATACACTCACAAACGAACCGACCGGAGAGTGTGTGCTTTAAAAGTTTTGCATGGCATTATAATTTCATGCTCGGGTGCGAAATGCACCAAATTATGCACCACCGCACAGCCT
>AXCO02010629.1:0-11180 GCA_000473525.2 Anopheles melas
TTTGGGTTTTTCTGCGTTGGCACGTGTACACGCATGTTTTGCAAACAGTTCATAGGACACTGTGCACGTTTGGCGAAACAAAAATTTTGTATAAAAAGGGAGCGAATGCTTTTATGAAATAATAACTTGTATTTGTTTTATTCATAAAAAAAACAGAAAAGTTTCTATTGCACTCAGTTCGATATTATTCATGAACCTGTATAAATACTCAAAAGCAGATAGTATAGAAATTAGTAATGAGTTACATTTTCTATTTATGACTACATCGTGAATAATCTTATGAATATGCATGTGATAGACCTGCCTTCTTTAATTGTGTTGACCATCTTGCCGTATTCAACTGCCTAGAATTTGGGCAATTTATTTATGCATATAATATATTTACATGTGTTACTCTGGTAGATATGGGGCCCTATTCCGCATGAAATCAACATGTATCGAAGTATAGATCTCACTAAAATGTCACACAGTTAATACAAACAACATTAGTGATAACAATCAACATAAAGATATCGATGTTCGACATCTTGTTTTTTTCTTCTTATGTTTAATTTTTTTTTTGGAAAATCTGATCGAGCTAACTTTGGGCACAACTAAAAAAAGAAACCCTAAAGCTAACTTCCAAACAGTTTTGTCCAACCATCTCGATCAATGCACTGATCTCGAAAACACCACGGTTATGCTGGGAATACCAACAATCTGTTGAGATAGCTGTGACAAAATTACTTGACTTCGATTCAGTGTTCAGAATAGGATCCTAGATATTAAATAATAATCAAGTTGTATAACATTGTAAACATGTTTTCGACATTACTTTTAACTTACTATTGTATTACTTTCTGTTATTCTGTCCTTACCTGTTACAATCCTTATCAATTAGACGTGACCCTCTTAGTGTTTCCAGTAGGCTTAGGTTCTAACAATGGATGCTGAGACCCTGCTCTTCATATAAATACTGCCAACAGAAACTGGTATCAGTCAGTTCAATTTTTTGTATTGTTGATAAAGCATCGGACCATTGTAAACGAACCTTCTAGCCTCATCATGAAGACGATTGTTGCGTTAGCTCTGTTCATCGCCTGCGTTGCACACATCCATTGTTGTGAGTAACTATTTACAGTCTCAGGACTACCTTCCAATTTAACATTTTGCAATGAGCTAATATTGATCGTATGTTTTCATTATACAGTCTCATATCCGTCGTGCGGAGGAAACGTCTTCTACACCGAGGAGCATCCAGCGGGCTATCTGGAGGAGGTGGTCTACAACTACCCCTACCCGTATCGATGTGCTGGAGTAAACCACGGATACGGAGATTGCAAGTGTCCGCGATGCAGTCCGAGACTGTTCACCCAGCAGCACGTACCATGCAATACGTACCATTGAACGGAAGATGTGTGATATCGAACATGAAATAAACTACCATTTATGACTTTTTATCATAAATTTAAAAAACGAGCCACTCAACAAGCTATATTCTGTTTAATTTTAATTCATTAATTTGGATAGATATCACATGTAAAACCTCATGTATCGAATGAAAAACGATCTTAAAAATAAGCAACACGAACCCTTTTTTCATAGACTTGCTTTAATTCCAGTGAGAGAGGAAGGATTAACGTGTACGCTTGATTTTACACATCGACATCCATCGTATCTGTATCCAGCAGGACAACACCTCTCTCCAGCACTACGTTTAATCGCAGATGCATAATGCTCCCGATACACTAGTAGCTGTAGTAAACTGTTTCGACGAAGCTTGGCCGAAGGGAAGCAACCTCCTAGATGGCAGGAAAGATAAATTAGTTCCTAAATAACCGCAACTCTGGCACGTAAAAACAACGAGCTCTGTGCATCACAAACCTGAGGAGAGCTGTGGTCCCATAACTAACACGACCAGCAGAAAAACTACATGCAAGTTATTCATGTTGAACGACCCCTGTCTAGCGTTACTTACAGGAACGTTTAAGTGAAAGCACACCCTTTTATAGTGCCCGCCGTTATTCGGCTACAGAGGAAATATGATAATATGTATGGGTGGATAAGTACACGCTTTTATGTTGGTAATGTATAAACGAGATGTCTTTAACTGCTCCAGCAGTACAACAAAGTATTTTGCTAAACAGTCCGATTATTACCCTGCACTGCGCAGCGCAAGAGGGTATATCGATGGTACCTGCACGTGCCCGTAGCCATATTTTTGAAACAGTTTTCGCGGAACTATGTTTGAGGTAGCTTGTAAATGTTAAGCATTTTAAAAACAACGATCGTTTGCAACCATGCACACTGTATGTCACTATGTCATGTGATTATTTATTTCCAGCAAACAAGTTTATACACTGACAACTGTATGATTCAGGAAAGGAACACACTAACACACGACGCCAAACAAACGAACATTCCTAACAATGTTTCCTACACTCGCAACAGCAAAGGGGCTGCACACGAATTTTGTTCGAGTAGTCCTGCATGCACGCCTTCCCATTGAAGGTGAACCCATCCGGGCAATTGCATTCCGTGTCGGGTTCCACCGGACAGTCGACCAGTTTGCAAGTGGTCTCACAAACGAGACACTGCTTGCAGCACAATGACGAATGATGATCGGTGGTGGGAAAGCCTTTGCAATGGAAAATCTTGGTTATATGTTGTACTTATTGTGCACTGAAATCATTAGGAATTTACCTGCGGAAACGTGCACAGCTATCAGCAGAAGTGCAATTAGCAGCACGTACGAGCGCGTCTTCATTGTAGTATGACAAAACTTGTTCCTTTTTAATAAGAGTCGCAGTATGGGCTAGAAACGATATGCTACATGTTCAATGTGTTACATCCATTTATATAGTGGAGAGACATACACTAATGTTCCTCACCCAGCAGCTATGGTATTTCACACAAAAGCTCATTAAGAAGCTTAAAATTACCCTACCAAACGTGCAATATTTACAAACAAACAGTGCGCATGTTTACACCACAGCTGCCACAATCAAAGTCCAATTGTATATAATAACCTCGTTGGACATATTATTACGTCCGTATGTTTCATTTTTATTCAACTTTTATGACATCAATTAGAAATAACTCTACATAATTCATCAATGATCCATCCCACACTGACAGTCTGGGCTGCATTCTTTACCGTTCCAGCTTGAGCCCGACGGACACTTTGTTGGCGTATCGCATTGCTCCGACAGGCAGAACTGTTCCTCGGCCGGTTCCAGGGACTGTCCGTAATTTTGGTAGCCTGTACAATTAATGCAGTTAAGTTGGTATGATCTTGTTTAATGTTACAAAAGTATCTCTCTCCTCACCTAGCACCATCTGTGCGAGCGCTACCACAGCGATTGTGATCAGCCAGATGAACTTCATCTTCATCTCCAATGGTTTCGATGAATAATTCTCACAAAACCTTTACCCCCTTCAATGAGTGCCGATGTAGATTGGGATTCATGCTTTTATACGGGTTCGACGCATGCGATACTATCGCTTCCTACGCGCTACACCGTTGATCATCACGTACGTCGACGTAAAACATTAAATGCTCGGCCGGTTTGTAACGGACACGTGTTCTTGATTACTTTATACGACAGGTTTTGTGTAACAAATTAAGTTATGCAGAGTTAATATGTTGCAGTTTGATGTTGAGTTTCATAAAACACATTGTCATGGCATCATGATGATACTATGGAGAATAATGCTATAACGACTGCCAATACCTCTGAGGTTTATCAACAAAATTAAATTATCAATAAAATGATATTTTCACGTCTATGACAGTCTAAATGAAAAAAAGTAGTCAAATCAACCTCTCGGTAAGTGTTTTCTTAATGCATTTCCTTATAGGTTCTTAGTTTCTGCATACAAAATCCAACTCATTTCATCTCATCGAATCTCCAACAATTAAGTTGTGTAAGGTAACTCCATGATTGACCTATGCCCCGTAGAAGTGTTCAGACTACCCGATTTGTTAGGGCATATTGTTACTATATAACCTGTCAACTTGTTTTGTCTAGGTTATAGTGATTGTTTAGACAGCATGTTAGCAGCATCCGTTGTATCTAACACTGCCAACGTCCCAGCGTGTGCAAATTCTGCTAGACGCTCTGAATCCATCGAGAACCTGTAGCACTTGTTGCTGATGATGTATTTTAGTCAAGGCCCACTCACATCGTTTCCTCGTGAGTTAGCAATGTGTAGATTGTGCGCTCAAATCCCTATTAACTTTGAAACTTTATTTTTTTAGTTCTTCTTATTTTTTTCTTCTTAACACCATTGAACCGAATGTAGCGTTTTCTTTCAAACCATTCCTGCTAACTACTTCGTAGTTTTGTGGTTGATGCAACACGATCTCTACATGGACCCCACTCTTATAGCATCGACCTGGCAGTTGCGTGGTAAAATGAGACTGAGGAACGTCCCGGTCATCTGTTTGGTAGAACGCGTCATTTCCTATAAGCTCCAACGCTGAAGCTCCAACGATAGGCAAAATCATTAGAAGAAGAAGCTTTCTGTTTAAATAACAAAAATTGATAGTCGAATCCACTTCTCGGTATTGTTTTAGATTTTTCGTTAACAAGAATAGCATTTCAAAATCACCGTGCGTCCATGGTCGTTGACACACCCCCGCTAGCTATTATTTTTAGGTTTGAGGAGAGTTTTTAGTGGTACCTCTAGTGGTCCCATTGACTAATAATTTAGAAATAGAGTTAGGTGCCTTGAGTAGAGAGGCTACGAGAAGCAGAAAAGGCTACATCTCAACACTACTCATGGAGCACGTAGGAAGGACATGGAGGAGGGCAGCATGTTTTATATGTTTCATATAATTGCGAATTAATAAACCCTTATCAATTGAATAATGTGATCCTTTTAGATACGGAATGAAGTTTCAATCACTAGTTTAGTTCAATCAACAGAGCATGTTTTATATGTTTCATATAATTGCGAATTAATAAACCCTTATCAATTGAATAATGTGATCCTTTTAGATACGGAATGAAGTTTCAATCACTAGTTTAGTTCAATCAACAGTTCAATTAATATTCGATCAAAGTTTTGTTCTGCGTCTAGCGATTCATAACTCTTCTCGGCTACACCAACTAACGTATGCAAAGAAATAGAAACGGTATGGGCACTTCTATTTCTTCATTTCGTTTAAATTTGCTATTCTTCTCCTATACGCTATGTGAAACAATAACCGAGGTTAATGAGAAATAGAAACGGTATGGGCACTTCTATTTCTTCATTTCGTTTAAATTTGCTATTCTTCTCCTATACGCTATGTGAAACAATAACCGAGGTTAATGTTTATGTCAATTTGTTCCGTGTGAGACATGAATGGGGAATTTTGGTTCGCACTAGACCAAAACCTACGAAAACTGGCATGGTTTTATGTTTCACTTCCTGTGTGTCTGTTTCCTGCGCTGTCCAGATCCAGATCTGTCCACCGAATGTCCGGAATCTCGAGCACAGCTCTTCAGGCTCATTCTTTCTATGATCTGTTGGCTTAATAAGAGTGGTGGTGCTGATACATCGTGTCACCACGATTCCTCATGTTCTTGTGAAGTTCAAGTTATAGAAAACATCTAAGTTTGTTAGCAAAAGAATACTTTAACAGTTTGTAAAAAAATAATGAATGAAAAAAGAAAATTCAACTTCTTGGCAATATATTGTTTTTTCCTTCTGCTTGTTATATTTATTCTGTTATTGATATCCTTTTTATTGTCAATTTAAATTGATGACTGTTCCATGACTGTGACTCCAATTAAAAATATCTTTCATAAAACTTAAGAGAAGTTACTTCAAGGTAACTCCATTTGACCTCTAAAAAGTAACAGTTCTCAGACTACCCGTAGTTACGAGCAAATTTGATATTATATATTCAATATAAGTTCCGTTCCGATATAATAGTGATGAAAAACTCACTTCATCATCGCTGCATCGTGTATATCGTCACAAAAAAGGGATAGTCAAATCAACACTTCTTGGTATTTTTTATGGTTCAGGCTAGGCTGGTGGTGTTGTTGTTGTACGGCGCGCTAACAATTGCAACATCAATCATTGCATCATCACATAATTTTTATATGTGGAAATAGTGCAAATTGAACATTACTCTACGCGACCGGATTTGCTTCATAAACTCTTCTTTCATATAGTGAAAATTGAGGGCATGTTTATTATTAGTGCGAGTAAAGTTGTGTGAGGTAACTTCAAGACCTTTTAACCCGTAGAAGATTCCAGACTATCCTACATATAGTGAAAACGTTTCTCGATATATTCAATGTGGTCTTTGTTTTGCCTTTAGCGATGCCTAATTCTGCTCGTTACTGCCACACTGTTTGAATCTACAATTATTTATCCGTGTAGTAGTAGTAAGGCTTGTTTTGTTGAGAAACACAGCTTTATTGATTGATTAAAAAAAGGTAGTCAAAGGGCAAAAACTTCTCGGATTTTTTTATCTTTTCTTATATTCCTTGTTTTAGTAAGTCATACATTGTTGATAGCTTTCCGTTATATAGTGTGATCTGACAAACTTGTTGAATTGATAACTCATTACGAGTTGTCTGTGATGAGAAGGAAGTTGTATCAGGTTACTTATTTGACCTTTATCCCGTAGAAGTTTGCAGACTACCCGCTATTAAAAGAAATTTGGTGTTAGATTTTCAAATTAAGCTCCGTTTCGCTTTTAGCGATGGTTAACTGTTTTTATCATCTCAGCCGACGTTGAATAGTCGTACTAGCTTCATTATATTTTCTCGCTGGTACGATTTTACTAACCTACGCCCTGGACCCCTGGCAACAACATTTCTTGTTCTCGATTTTGTTCTCCGCTCCTTAAACATGATAATTTAAATCAACCACCACGCGCCATGTGTAAACGCAAGGTCAGCGGTAGATGCGCTCCAAGCAAAAAAGTGAAGTCAAACGGAAATATTTGATTTGATATTCTCTCTCTGGGGCTACATTTTCTTTCATAGTTCTGTTTTTTGCTCTGCCTCCCGTCGAAGGACCACTGGCCTTGCTTGTTCGCCTATTCGCACACCTGCGGTTATAAGTGGGTTGTATAATTTTATACATTTTTATACCACTTCACTCAGTAGTAACATGACACGCTCGGACATTCTCAGTGCAATTCCCCCCGAACGGCATGAGAAATCAGGCACGGCGTGCATGCAAAGGACACACCTCTCACACCGTCGACCGATCCAGCCTCAGTAGCAGCGGGCCGTCAGCTGCATTGCTTCCACAATCCACTTCCTTCCTGCCTCCGCTCGCGCACACACACACAACAATCACGAGCATTCCGGAGTCAGCGAGCGGGCTGACCTCCAAAAGATTAGCACGCGCAAAGGGCAGCAATACCGCGCCAGGCGTGCATGGTCGGCGCGATAGCACATGGGCTTTCGTGCGCGATAGGTGTATGGGCAATCAGCGCAGCCGGTCGTGCGTTACAACCAGGAACGGGGGAACGCTACAGTAGCGGCGCGCCACACGGAAGAAGCGCGCTTCTTTTCCATGACGTCACATTGTGACGTTATGGATTCACAATTATCCGTCTACTGAGGCGCGGCGTTAGAACCGGCTGGTGGAAGCGGAATGATGGCGAGTACGAGCCCGTAGACCCAGACGCTAGCGCGCACGCCCTGCTCTCCCATTGGCTGCTAGCGCAATCGAACGATGCGCAATCACGCCGCGTACACCCGGCACACACAGACACAATTGATGCCGACGGAGTTATGCATGCGACGGGGGAATTCTCGTCTTTTGTCTGTGCGAAACGCCGGTATGCTTGGTGCATGATCGCGATAGCGTTCTGCCGCCGGTTGAGGATAGCATGGACAGAGGGTGTATGAAGTGGGGAAGGAAGAAATGCGATTGAGGCGATGATCTCGTCACTTGTGGGACCTAATCAAGTAGTTTGGAGATTGATGGTGTCTGCTCTGTTGTTGCTAAGTATCTTTTGTGGTTTTACACTAATTATTCCTATTAGGATTCTGTTCAAAACAGATAGGAATCAGAAGAGCAAGAAGAATTTGTTGATTTATTCATCATTTGGTAGACCTGGTTACTTCGGGATTTGAACCAAGGACGAGCAGATTGATAATAGAAATATGTTGCATCATTTCCCTGGCACAGCTGTCGTATGGACGTGCTCAACGTCGTAGCCGTCTTGGGTTCAATTCTAATGTAGACCCAGATAAATTATTTTTTTTAAATTGTGTTTTAATTCATTATTATTTAAAACTAACTTCTATAGCAGCTTCTGTCTTTTGATACAATTTAATTGTGATACAAACAAACCTACTGAATCATAGTCGCTACGAAGAAAGAAGAAAATGTGTACGTGCAGACTTTTGTTTTCTAATTTAAAACACACTTAATCAACCGCCTTCCAAAGGTCACCCAAAGAATTACCTTGGAAATGACGACATCACTGTGCATCATTGCTAAATATATGAAGCTTATCAAGCGCAAAGATATCCCCACAGCCGATACACTCATTTCTGGAGAAAGAGAGAGCAAAAAAAACACCCTAAATAGCAACACAGCTGAGCCCGGAAAAGCTGTATGCATCATGTACGACAACGATTGAACAAGCAGATGGGCGTAATGGGGATGATAGCACACCTTATCTAAAAATTGGCACATGACAAATTACCCCACACACGCACACACCCTCCCACCCAGGCCGGCGTCTGGCACACTTTCATCAAAAAGGGCTGACTTTACTACCATGCAACTTGACCGAATTTGGACGAAATCCAGTATATCGAGCGGCGCGTGAAGTTGCGTACGTATGCGCATAAATGTTGGTCGTTGCCCTACCGCGGTAAGGTCACGCGTCCCGCTCCGCCTCGCTCCCTCCCTTTGAGACTGTGAAATCACACATGACAGGTAGCGGTGAGTAATGGATAGGGAAAGCCGGTCACAAAACGGAGGTGGAGCGATATTTGCAACGCAAACGGAAACACAATGACAATTACTTCGCAAACGAAGAAGGAGAAAAAAAAAACAACAACACAACAACAGATAAACGACAAAATTGTGTTATCTCCGTGTACGATTGCTTCTGCAGAAAATGAGGCAAAAACACACAATCGTCGTCCTCACAAATGTTCGATTGCGATAGATGACCACCAACGAAACTGATTAAGCGCCTGGTTGGAAAACAACGCGCAATAATGCCATTACGCATGCCCTTTTCGCACTTTACAACATGTACCTGTTGCATCGTTAGAAATGCGTTTCCTTTTGTTATCCAAAGCAAGAGAGAGAGTGAATGAGGGAAATTTTGTGCGAGAAAGAAAAAGCAACGATCAACAACATCATCCGACAGCTTGCTTCTTCTGTCAAAATATCGTTTCGTTAGAAATTAGCAGAAACAGCCACACACACCCGCACACGCGCGACCACACAATTGACAACGCGGTAGCGGCAGCGTGTGCTAAACGATAAACAAAACACACCACATTCTAGTGGGCGAGCGAAAGAGATAGAGCGCACCATCGTCCCGAGAGCACCAACCTCGATAGAGCGCATGCGAAAGAGCGAGAGAGTGAGCGGGCGATTCTCGCGAGAACGCACGCAATCGCGAGTCGCGCGATGTGCCGCCTGTGCTGTGTGGCTGTGTGCAAGTGTATGCGTTACCGTGTGCGAAATCCCTGTATAACGCTCTCGGTGCGCGGCATGGTAACGCTCATTCATTCCAAGCCGCTCGAACCGTTCGTTTCGTGGAAGTCGCCCGCCGGAAATCGTGTGGTGTGTACCAGTGTGCGCGCGCGTGTGTGTGTGGTGCGATTGTTCCTTCCTTTGTACGGGCCAACGGGAGGCAAAGTACCAGTGATAAACCAGTGGAAAAGGGATCCCCTCTCCCTATCTCGCTCTTTGGGTGAAAATCGTACGCACGCATTTTCGTGAGAGCGAGAGAGAAGTGAAAAACGGGAAAACAAAACTCGCCAAAAATTGACCCCCCAAGCCTCCTACCCCGTACTCATCCAAGTGCCCAGTGACAGAAATCATATGCGCGCTGTCTGAGACCGAATAACACTGCGCTCGTATGTTGTACACCCCCATCCCCTCCGGTCCAACTTCCAACCACGGCCTACTACTCTTCGGTGCTTCGGAGTGTGAGTGTGTGAGTGAAAAAGTGGAAAATTCTCTCTCCGTGTGGAACGAATTTTTGCAACAACGCTGACGAACGGTTCAGCAGTAGCAGCTAGTCGTGTGGTTCGGTTAGTGAAAGGAAACCCAGCAAACACGCGCGTGACGTCGTGTGAACGGTCCTGTCCCGTGTCCGTTCATTGCTGTGTGGATAAAAAAGAAAAAAAAAGTGGATTTTAGTGGAGCATTCCATAGTGTGAAACCCAGTGCAACAAAAACAAAGCCACCACACCATGCCGTCAGAACCGGAGAAGATTTTCAACCCCCATCCGGATGTCGCCAGCAAGGCGTACATCAACAGTATGCAGCAGTACCGCGAGTTTTACCAGCAGTCGCTGGAGAATCCGGGCCAGTTCTGGGCCAATGTGGCCAAGCAGTTCCACTGGGAGACGCCGTACGATCCGAAGAACTTCTTCTCGTACAACTTCGACATCTCGAAGGGTCCCATCTACGTGAAGTGGATGGAGGGTGCCTCGACCAACATTTGCTACAACTTGCTGGATCGCAACGTGAAGAACGGGCTCGGCGATACCGTCGCTTACTACTGGTAAGGAAGTAGGCTCTGCCTTGGGAAGCTATCCTCGTGACGTTATGTAACCTTTGGTGTAATCCTGCAGCCAGATGAGAGGAGGGGACAGGGCGGGGAGTTTACATGCAGTTTTGACGAGTGAGATGCAACGCTGCTCCAGAAAACAGCAACGAACGAATGAGATGGCAATAGATAAAGGAATGGGGCCAATGGGAGAGAGGTGCTTTGTTAGGGAGTCCTTCCAATCCCTCCCTCTAATCGCAGTGTACGCAAAGGATGTGCGCAGAGGGTGTTATGGAGCAGGAGCGTGAATGTTGTGGTCACACAATACACTCGAATCGAAGAAGAAGGTCACCGGCACGTGGGACGGGGGAGAAAGAATCGAAGGTCGGAACTGGGTGGATTGGGGAGCAAAAACCGCAGGTAAAGAACGAGGCGCCCCTACGATGCAGGACGAAAGAGAGCAACACCTGCAGCAGTACGCAGGGGGGGGGGG
>AXCO02010631.1:0-11015 GCA_000473525.2 Anopheles melas
GCGGTACAAAAGAACCTTATGAATCCATTCGATTGTTTGTTTGTCTGAAAGAAAGCAACAAAAAATACCCGTTTGCTCTCACATTAAAGGATGCAAACGAGTGTCGCATTCGGTGTGTATGTTTCTGTCTTCGTGCCAGCCGAAGCAAAAGCGAATTAACGCAAATATATGTATGATGCACATTATGAGACGATTATTTGTTACTACATCCTATCGACAAGCTAAAAATCTCCTTCAAGTTGAGCGCGTGTTGGGGGGGAATGGGGGGGAAAAATATTGTGTTAAGAAATCTTCCACCCATTCGCCATTGTTCAGCTTCTGTTTTGCCCAATTAGGCTTTCTTCCTCTGTGCTTTTCTTTGGCTGTAGGTTCAAAGCTGTACACAAATCATTCCGCTCCTTCTTTAATCTCTCCACTTTAATATGCTGCACTGTAAGCGAAAGATAGTTTACAAACCACCAAAAGCAGCAATTAATTGCATAGTATAGCATCATTTGAGAAGAGAAAAGAACGTTACCAAACCCAAGCTTATTTCAGTACAGTAAATAATCCCTTCGCCCTCTTTCCTTCACCAATTACAGGTCTATAAAAACTAAGCATTCCACCGTTTGAAAGCTAACCATTACTCTTGCTTTGTAAAGCTTTCGCCAGTGGGTCCAAAACATCATCATCCTCCAGCAATAGCCAGCATCAAAAGGGGTACGGGCACAACATCGTCTGGTAATTTCCACTTTGACCGCTGTGACTAGAATATTTCTTCTCTCGGTATGCAATATTACGATGTGTGGCGCAGAAATAGAATGTAGAGTAGGTGAAAAACAATAAATTATACAATTTGTAGGTATCAGAGCGTAAGCAAGATGGTTTCTAGTGGTTATGCAAGTAGTAGTTCCTATTCAAAGCATTTTTTGTAAAATATGCCATCGGTTTTTTTTTTAAACTCTTCTAAACGTAGCCGAACGAGTGAACCGATTTTTTCCTCAATCGTGTGATGTGAAACGTTCTAGGACGAGAAAAAGTAGTACAGTATGTGGTTTACCATTTTTAAAAACAGCTACTTTTGCCTGATTTTGCTGCAGGAAAGTATGACGGTTGGAATTGGCAATAAATGCCCTCATTTTTGTGTTTTACTACCTTTTTATGTACACAGTTAACCCCAATCGCTAGATGATGATCTAAAACTTAAAGTTGATCGTTCCTTACGGTTAGATGGGAGCTACATTAGTCGGAAGAAATGTTTAGATAGCTAGATGGATAGCTAAGTAGCTAGAGTACGAGTTAAATTAAAATCATTTGCGGGAAAATCGCTCTGCCTCACTTTTCCTACCCTTTTCTAGGTCAATTTTCTTTTCCTTTTTTGCTAGTAAGGAATCATGTTCTAATCATATGACCAAATACTTATTTCATTTCGCTTTTTTTTGCATCGCTTCTATGAAAGGCAGCTTCGCGGGTGTCAGTAATAAAACGATTCTAATCATATATAAAAAAAACGCTCACTCGATTTGCCTCGCTCTAATATCACTTTGAATAAGTTTACAGCTGTTTCTGTTGGTGGCGCTGACACCGTTTTTGCAAACCGCTCGCCTCTAATAAGCCTCTCGCTCGTATGCCACCCCGTAACTCCCTTAACTTACACACATAATTTGCTCGATCTGCTCCTTACCCGCCGACCCTAGCTAGCTGGCAAGCTAATCATTGCTAGCTGTTCTTTCGACCACCCAAACAAACTACGGGCCACTACAGCGTAAAATACAAGTAGAACAATAAAACGGTTACGCGGTTACAACGTTAGCAGTAAAAAGTAACGGAAACTTAATCGTAAAAAGGGTATAGCTATATGCTAGTGCTCTTACAGTGTAGTATTGCAATAAATAAGCATTTGCACTTGGGACTGCTTCTTTGTCGTCGCATTACTTTGCCAGTTGTGAAGCCGAACGAAAAAGGGGCGTGAAAGACAATAAACGATATTATACACATTCAAAACACGGTTCCTTTTTGTCATGAAGCGTAGCTACTTTCGTCGAACTTTGACGAACCTATAGTGAAAGGATCATCCCCGTTAGACTCATATCGATCCCAACGCTTAAGCCATCGTCGACGCGTTGTAGGCTTGCTTGAAACGAGACAAAATCCAGGTTATAAGGTTCACATCCTAAAACACAACCACATATACAGAGACACACTGTAAACGCACACAGACACACAGCGTCCTCAAATGCTTCGATAAATACCAAGCACAATGCACTAAACGCACTATACCACAACACACACGCGCACACACCGGAAAACGGACGGAATTGATTACGAAAAAACGGAATTCAAAACCCGGAACGGAAATGTGTACTCTGCTACTGTAAGTTGCTCCAGGTTGAACGATCGTGCGTTGGAACGATGATTGTACTTGTACGAGTTCGCGATCGCCCGGCATCATCGAGCCCGGGGGGGACATTCGGGGGGGACAGTGTGGCCCTATCGCGTGTCAGCAGTTTTGGGGTATTTGGGGTTGTCGTTTGGTTTGGTACGTCGAATGTTGAAACTACGTCCATTGTACGTCCACATACATTGGTAAATCCTCAACCAATTAATGTAAGGAACAGTTGGAGGAAATCTAAAAACAGAGGTAGCATTTAAGCATTGAAAACTGCTGTTTGCATGGCAATGCTAGCGTCACTTACCACCAGCTCACTGGATGACACACTTTTCGTCCTTCTGGTTAATATCTACCGTTTCCAGCTTTCGTTCAATTTCGTCGTCATCCTCGATACTAGATAAGAGAAAAAGTAAAACAATCATTAGACCAGTGCTGCAAAATGTCACTGTCAATGTGATAAAAAAATCTGACTGAAACAAAATCCATGTCAGCGTCACATACTCAAGTGTGATTACCAGAGGTGATACTCAAAACGATTGGTATGATCAATACACGTTTCGTGACATTTTTGCGACCATCGCTTTTTCAGTCACGATTTTTTTTTTACTGTGATCAGTTCTGCAAAATGACGCTGACATAGTCATGACAAATTCCGGCCGAAACAAAATCATGTCAGCGTTACGAGCTCTAATATGATGATCAGAGGTGAGGCTCAAACAGTTGATGGGACCAATCTCATGCTTGATGACATTTTGTTTAGCACCCAACTCTTGGCCAGTCACTTTGTCGTGACGTTTTCTGTCGGTGAGTGACCATGAGTTGGGTGCTAAAAAAAATGTCATCATGGATGTGATTGGTCCACCAACTGTTTGAGTCTCACCTTTGATCATCTCAGTTGTGTACGTGAGTTGATTTGAGTTTCGTTTCCGTCATTAGTGATGGCAACTGAAACAGTGACATTTGGCAGCACTGTTCACAGCCAGAAAAAATCATGATTATGCTAGCTTGTCAGTCAGAGTATCGTGATTGACTCAAGCATGAGCATTAAGCTACCACGGATATGTTCATTGTTTTCGATGGTGAACATCTTGTGATGTTCATGATATTTTGCAACACTGCATTAGACACCAATTTAAACAAAACAAAGCAGAAACTTACGCCTGCTCCTGGCTGTGCAGATTTTGCACCAGCTCATTGCGCTTGTCCACGATTGCCACCAGTTCCGTCAGTAGCAACGCTTCCTTCTCGCGCTGCTCCTCCGTCTTCTGCCAATCCTCGACGGAAAGGGCTGCACGCAGCTCCATGTTTAGCATTTCGTACTTTTTCTCAAGATCATTCTCTTGTTCACTGTAACGGTGAAGGAAGAGAAAAGGTAAAGGATAAGTTAAAAAATCGAAAAATTCCCATATTAGAGGAATGTATAAAAGCCTTACAGTAGATTAAGCTGCATTTGCCGCCTGAGCAGTGCGTTCTTTTTGTTTACCAACGTGAACCATTGTGACATGAGTTGATCTTCGGTTTCGGAAACGTCTGCAAATGAGTGATCAAATGAAAGAAAACAAAACATTAATATCCTTTTCGCTGTTGTCCGCTAGTACGTTGCTATGCTCCCTCAACTCACTCGTCATCGTTCCGCCCATCACAGCGCGTAGCTTCTTTTCCAGTGCGTTTGCTTTCAGATCGATCGCTTCCTGCTCGCGCTCCAGTTTGTTAAGCTCACTTTGAATGTAATTTACACGTTCCACCTGGCAGGGGATAATAAACCAAATCTCATATTAGAATGTTACAGTCAACGCAGAATGTGATGATGGTGACTTTTGTGCTTTAAAAAAACACTATTCAATGCACTCAAACTCCACACGCTCAAACACTACTCGAACCTACCTGACCATTGTCATCCTCTTGGCTCTTTGGACCCATAAACTCAATCAACTTGCTCGGCGACGGTGTGCTGCGCTTCAGCAGATGGTGATGCTGTTCCGCCGCCTTGTAGCTGTGCCCATTGCTACCCTCCTTGCCGGTAGGGTCCTGCTGGCCGGCGGACGAACCCGTATCCTTTCGAAGCGGATGGTGATGGCCAATGGGAAAGATAAACTCCGACCCATTGTTGATTGGTGAGATGGCCCGATCTGGCGAGAGGGGAGCAGGGGCCGGGCGACCTCCGGAGGGGAACAGTTTCGTCGGCGACGAAGGAGAGTCCAGCCCGGACAGCTTTAACTTGGCGCCGGCAATCAGTTTGCGGGCCTCCTCGCGCAATCTGGCCTGTCGATCGGTCTTTTGGGTTTGCGTTTGAGGGGAAGCAGAGTTGCAAACCGAAGCAAATGGCAAATCGATAAACATCAGTGTTAGTAACTAATATTCACTTATTCGTCCAATTTTGTGACTACTTCAAAAAATCGAAGACTTAATTATTAAGTAAGTATTAAGTAAATCAATAAAATGAAATAATATTTACAAAATAAAAACAAACCAAACACAACAAACTTTAACTTAACAAAATTTAAAAAAAAACTTACTAAATAAATAAGATTAAAAAAATCAAACAAACAAAACACTTACTGCATCCTTGTCACCTTTGCTATCTACGTGCGACGATCTAAGCCGTTCTATCATGAGCTTGGCCCGCTCGCTCATTTCTTTGTGCCGTAAAATCAATTTCTAAAATCAGGAGCGAAAAACGGGGAAAACAAAGCCGAAAGAAAAACAGGAAAAAAACAAACAAACGTAATACAAACCCATGGTCGGATAGTTGAATGATATAATATGTACAGAAGTAACGTATCGCAGTATTGGTATTGTGGAGATCACGATTAAATTAAATTAATGTAATAACAAATCTAGTTGCAAATCAATCAATTAAAACTCAAACTAAGTTAAAAAAAAACTATGAAAAACAAAGTCAAAGCCCCCCGAGACGGTAAATTCAAACTCAAACCACAAATCAAATCGTCCGTCTGGGCTGCGCAAACTCCACACTGCTTAAACTCCCTCTCTCTCTCTCTCACACACTCTCTGTTCCTTAGAGGCTACTTACGTTTGCTTTGTTCAAATCCAACGTCGGAAGCGTTTGAATCTCTTCATCATCGTCGCCCGGCTGCTGTACACTGTTTTCCGTTTGCGCACGTCTTTGGCCATCCTCGTCATCGCCGGTGGGACTGGCACTGCTGCCATTAACAGCCACCGACCGACCATCGCTGCCACTGTCAACCGTCGTGGCCACGGTAAGCTTCTCACTTGCCGCATCACCTTCATTGGCGACCGTGGAAGAGGACGTGTTGCTGCTTCCACTGTCTATGCTGCTGCGCTGATGGCCACTCAAACCGTTCGCTGGCTTACTGCTACCGTTGCTGTCACCTCCGCTCTCTACCCGCTCATTGTTCGCCGGGTCATTGTTTGCCACGTGGCCTGGGCCGAGCGGCCCGTCCAGCAGGCTGAAGGGAAAGTTGGGCAGCTTATCTTTGGTCGGGGACAGGACGCGCCCCAGCAGGTGCTTCGAGTTGGCCAGCAGGGCCGCCTTCGTGTCCAGCTTCGCCCCGAGCGGATGGTCGTCGTTGTTGGGCGTGATGATGTCGGTCAGATTGAGCAGATTCTTACACAGCTTGTCCGATTTGTAGTTTCCGATCACGTAGCTGGAATCGTCCGTTGTTTCGCCTGTAGTGTGGTAAAGAGATTGGGGGAGAGCATTAGAAGATATTGCAATGCAATAGGAAGATTTAGTACGCAAGACATGTTTAGTTGCTGAGCCTGCAAGCTGCGTTAGATGTTATACTTGAAGCAAACAAACAGTCAATTGTTCTAATTTTGATAAGAATCGTTTTCAAACTGATTTGCATTAAAAACAATCAAAAAATCAAAAATCCCCAAAATCTCATAAAAATTTAAAGTATTTGAAGAGTTCTTTAGTTGAACTTTTATCTTCAAATACAATCATTCTGTTTGAGAATAGCGACAAACCCCCATTTCCAGGTGTAAATAACTATTAAAACAAAAACACAAAACCACTATGCTACGGAGCTTGATCGTCTTTTTTACAAGATCCGTAATAGAAAAAAAAACATATTCTTAGCAAAGAAATTTCAAAACCACTCTTTCTCGCGCAATCACTACCACACACTCTGTGTACCTCCTTCTCCTTCTCCACCGGGAAGATTCGTTTGCGAGTGATAAGAACACACTGCCCGTGCTGCCGCGTGGCTGCATGCTCGACACGGACCACTGCTGCCATCTTAAACGGGGTAAGTGGAGTGTTAGGACAGGAAACTACCAATCAACACAGATATTACCACCAATCAGCTGTGCGTTTTCCGTTTTTTACTCCCACCCATTTAGTTTCACCATTTCCTCTCCCATGCGCAGCAAATGCTTACCGATCGATTGGACCTCCAGCTGGTGTCCGGTGAAGTGCGCCCGCAGCTGATAAAGGTACGTCATGACGGCCAGCTTATCCGGCACAGCGAGCAAATTCATATCGCGCGGCTCAATCACCCGCGGTATGCCGAGCTTTTCGGCCGCATCGAAAGCCGTTCGACAGTTTTCAATCACATTGCCAGGGGACAATTTCGTCATGTCACTGCAATAAAAAGTAGAAAATTGCATTCAAATGGAGATCTCTCCTGTGTGCTGCGCTTTTTCCCATACTTACATTAAATTAGGATAAAAATGATGTATCACCGCACAGAATGCCATCCCGTTGCGCCAGCTGGTCGTCAGGTTGGTCACCTTGACGCCGTTGTAGTTCTTCGTCACCTCCTTGCACCATTCCAGCAGATCCTGCCCGGGCGTACTGTCCTTGAGCGTGCCGAACGGTTTCAGCAGCTCGCCACCGGCCAACAGCGGAACGGGCCGGATCGGTGGAACCAACGAGACGTCCGACTTTTCATCCGCCTCCTGCCGATCGGACTCTGGTATGGTACTTTGTTCCCTTTCCTTCGGTTCGTTGTCGTAACTCTTGACTAGGTTCAGTGGTTTCAGGTCCGATCGGCTGCTGTTGAACGCTTTACCATCGAGGGGCGATGCTTTTGGTGGTGGTTCCGGGGAGGATGGTTTTGCTTCCTCCTCCACGGCGACGGCCGGCGACGCGGGTTCCGGCGTCGGTACACGGTTTGCCTCCGTTGGGACCGGTGTTGATCGACCGGATGCAAAGCCATTGTCTTCCTCGTCGTCTTCCAGCACGCCTAGTGCGTCGAGCTGTTTGTCCAGCTGGTCCTCTTCCTCTTCTTCCTCCCGTTTAGCACTTTTAACCGTTTCTGGGAGGCTATTTTCACGAGTTTCCCTTTGACTAGGAGACGAAGAGTGCGAACCGGCTTGACCACCGTCACCAGTACCCTCCTCGCGCCCGTGTGGTCTGTGATGGTATTGTTGCGACGGTTTGTTCTCATTCTCGTCCAACTCACGCCTGCCGTCGTCCTCCCGCCCCGCCAGCATCATGTCGAGGAACATTTCGCGCGACCCGCACACGATCGGCGTTTGATCGTCGGACAGCAACGAGGGCACGCCGCTCATCGGTGTCAGCAGCTCCGAGCTGTTCAGGCTCGTCGTCAGCTGCTCGAGCTGGTTCGTCAGCTCGGACATGTTCTCGGAGAAGTCGATCGAATTCTCCAGATCCGGTATGTCCTCGAGATCGTCGAGCGGCGCTATGTCGGACACATTGTTCACCGACATCAGCGAGATGATGCTCTGCATGTCCTCGTCCGTTGCTTTGCCCTCGCGCAGAAACACGCAGCTCAGCGTTAGCTCCAGGTTGGCGGCGAGGATTTTCTTCGACACCGGGCGCAACCGGAGTGTAAACGTTTGCTGCGTCGATTCGATACTGGCGTACTTGCGCATGTTGATCGTAGCGGACGCGAGCGCCCGCTTCTTGCCGAGCTGCGACACGTCCTCCAGCACGAACGTCCAATCCTTATCCTCCAGCTCGTGCGTCCTGATGTCTTTGAACAGTGTGACCGCGATCGTGTGGTTGTCCGGCATCGGCCAGGACATGGTGCTGCTGAGCGGGTTGATCAGGTCCGGCTGCCACTCGAGCGCGCTGGACTGGACGCGGCGCGAACGGCGTGTCCACACGACGTGCAGCTTGTTGGGTCGCCTGTTGAAAAGAGATGGAGAGAGAGAGAGAGAGAGAGAGAGAAAGAAAACGAAAAGCGGTTAAATTAATGAATTTCAATTCCGTCCGGAAGAGGGTGGTGGCTTCTTGCAATTTAAGAGCGCGTGCGCTTCATCGACGATGGCGCCGCGGGACACACGCGCTGTCGACGATGGACCGTCGATTGGTGTCGCTTAATTGATTTGTTTTCAGCCGGCAAGGGGTTTGCGCAATGTGCGAAATTTGATTTACGAACCAACCGGATGGAAGAAGAAGGCCAGGCGAGAGGATGCTTTAGTTAATTGTTTTGATACTCTTGGGAGGGATAGATTTTGATTGCTTGGTAAGATATGATAGATTTATGACACCATGTTCACTTCATTATTGCAGCTGTGCTTAATTTATTCAGGAAAAAACGGTGGACAAACCCAAAACAAAACAACCAAAAGCAAACTAAATTTAGTCCCAATTCTCTCTTCATTCATTTCGTGTGCCACGCTTCCCATGCAACAACAACAAAACTGGAACAAACCAGATAAAACGCAGCAAACTCTTTCAACCGGGCGCACTTCAAGTGCTTCCGGAACGCAATCGTGAAATCAGTGAAGTAGCGCTGTTGCTTTGTTGCTTGGCCGAGACGCTCTCGCATCACATTGCGAGTCGCACCCAACCAACACCGTAGCCTGCGAGTACTTAATGAAGATAATGAATTAAGCACGGCCGCATCGGATGACCTCTGGCGGGCAAAGAGCGAGCAGCGGTTGCATTTGCGCGATTGCGCTGCGGCAGGGCCTCTGACCCGTTTTGGAGGGAGAGAATTACAGTACCGAATGCACCCAACTGGTACCACCACCATCAGTATCATTGGCGGTTTTTCGTTAATGCCAATGTGTTATAGGCTCGTAGCTGGCATTTTTATTTTACGATTGCGGCTGCGATGGCCCGAGCGCACGCCTGCCGTTGGGTGCATATTTTATTTACGGACCGTTTGATGAAGGTAAATGAAAAATCCTTCATCCAGTTGGCTGCACAAGGACACGTTTGGTAATTGAAAAAAAAAAAAACAAAAAATAAATGCAACGCAGGGATCCAATGCGAAATAAAATCGGAACGAATGGGCCAAATTGATCAATACTTTTCCATTTTCCACCAACATGCAGAGACTGAAATTTTAAAAATAAAATCATAAAACCTTCGCCGCCATCATGCACTTTGCACCGGTTCTTGCACACTTTGCACGAGGATGGAAATAAAAATAAATTGACCGCAAAATAACCAAAGTGCATCGCCGAATGACGAACGCTAGGAAGCTTCAAATCCAAAGCCAGAAAAACAAAACAAATACCAAAACAAAATTTGACGGGATGGCAGATGATGGTTTGTCTTTTAGGCGGGAGGAGAACCAGCCACGCAGCAGTCTCGTTCCAAAGCGATATTGATGCATTTTTGGGAGGGAATGTTGGTTGGCTGTGTTTCGTTCGCGTGTGGCTCTTGTGCACGCGTCATCGTCCAAAAATAAAAAAACCGAGGAACACTACTACTTTTCCCCTTTGGGGATTTAGCCCCACCACCGCGAGGGCCGATTCATTACCCGTTTCCGTCTGATCTTGCTATAGTTTCATACATTGTGTGTGTGCCGCCTAGCTTCCAGGGGCGAGCTGGAGAACGCAATACTGGAATGATTCATCGCGTTTAATGGTCCAAGACGTCCATCACTGCTGCTGACTGTTGACGTTGACTGTCGTACCATCGAAAGCAAATATTGAACAGGGTAATTTGTGTGCAGAAATTGGAATTGAAGATTTGTAACATGCCATCTACAAACTCAGTAAATTATTATTGTTTTCTTCGGCTCAGGTATTGATTCCAGGTTCGGCTCCAGATTTGGTTCCGGAATCGGCTCCAGAATTGGTTGTGAAATCGGAATCGCTTCCGGAATCGAAATCTGCTCCGAAATCAGAATTGGCACCGAAATCAGAAACGGCTACGAAACGGAGTCGGTTTCGGTATCTCCATTAGAATAGGCGTTTGGGTCTGATTTCGCTTCTGAAACTTCTTATTTCAATTTAAGAACTGATGCTCATACGGGAGCTAATTCCATTTCTGGAGTCAATTCTGATTCTGTTTCCGGAGCAAATTGCGATTCCCAGGTCAAATCCGGAGCCGATTCTGATCACGGAAATGATTTCGGAATCAACTCCGGAATGGGCTCTGGAATCGGCTCCGGAATCGACTCCGGTATAGGCTCTGGTATCGACGCCAGAATCGGCTCCGGAATTGAGTAGGTCCGATTCCGAGCTCCCACCACTAAATAAAACAACCACAATACAAAAATACGACGTTTACCGACCACTGTCTTGGATTGTTCCGGACCATAGCGGGTGGAAAAATAATCCGAAACTGTTCGTTGGAGCGCTTCCCTAGGGAGCGGAAAGAAGCGGCAACAGCGAGCGGCGAAAAGAAGTGGGGTGGCGACGTAACGGCAAAGATAAACAAAACAAGACGCGACGGAACTGCATCACCCCGGTCCAAGCAACCGTGATGACGTGATGGTGTGCGTATGTG
>AXCO02010632.1:0-11227 GCA_000473525.2 Anopheles melas
GTGTGTGTGTGTGTGTGTGAGGTGTAAAAACTCACTTCAACCGATCCACCGCACGTCTATTACCGTTATTGCTGGGTGCAGTGGTGCTAGCCAGTGCGAAAAAAACAGCAAGGGGAGCACGATCTTAGTGATAGCAGCCGGGAGGGTGGACTGTACCTGCTCCCTCTTTCCAACGTTCTGTCTCGTGCACCGCGCCTGCAGCTGGCGATGAAGCTACGCGCCGCCGAGAAGGTCCCGCCGAGACCGCTCCACCAGCACCATCAGCACTGGAAGAACAGCTGATTGCTGCGGTTGGCTCCAATCCACCACCACCATCATCATCATCTCCACCATCTCACCCTCCCCCTCCCCCCACTCCCTACCCACTCCGGAACGATCTGCCCGTGAAGCCTTTACCACACACGCGGGACACGGAGAGTTGTTTGTGCAGCTCGCGCAAGGCTTTCCGTTTTTTTCCGTTTGTATCTGCCCCATTCGTTTTTGCACGGTTGCGGATCTCTCGCTCCCTCTCGATCGATCGATGGCCGCCATTTTTAGTCGTTCAGAGGTACAATAGTGGCAAAACGGCAAGAAACGAACAGTGGTGTGTGTGTGTGTCTAATCGTGCCTCGCGTTCGATTCAATACACGCGCAAAACTTTGGAGGCTAAAACCGCGCAGAGATTGTTCCCGGTGCAGAGAGCGTGTGAGTGTGTGTGCGTTCCCTTGGCACCTGGCAATGGTGTGATGCATTTTGTGCTGGGATTTATCTAAACCCCGAAACTGCCATCCCTGCCACAAGGACTGTGGACAGGCCAGCAGAGCCATCCTCCCCAACGCTCGTCATCGCGGACGGCTTTTGTGAGCGCAAACGTGGCAGTAACGTCGTCGGCTGGAAGTACAATCTCGCACGCTTCACGATGGAGGAGGTCTATCTGTATCTCTACATGGAAAGGTAATGATGATCGACAGCAACACTTCACGGTCACCGCCGCCCGCTTTACACCATTTGCAAACAGCACACACACACACACACACAATGCTGCTGCTGCTCCTCCACGCCATGGTCACACATCTTCGGACCTGCTCGGTCTGGCACGTGTCCCCCTGGTGGTCGGTGGAGATGCATAGTTTGCTGGTTTGTAATGGTGATGGTAGCGGTGGTGGTGGTGGTGGCGGCGGTGGTGGTTATTATGCAATTTGTTAATCGAGGCCGTTGGTTAAAGTCCCCTGTACCCCCACAAAGGCGGAAAGTCCAGTGCAAACAATGCAGTAGTGTACTGATTCATCCGATTCCACTCGAAGAGCGAGAAGTGTCTAAGAAGCGATCGCTGACGAATCGTTCTAAAATTGGCCATTGCCTCAAAAGGTCTCGGCTTCTGTTCCGAGGTGGACTCGTTTTTTTTTAACTTTTTGAAGTGGCCACCACTCATCTGCCCTGGAGCACTTCAAACAGGTATCGCCGTAGGCCTGCAATAGCTTGAAGAAAAGGTGTTAATTGCTTCCTTAAGCAACGCACTCCGATCGTTGGCCGTTACAGTGGGATAAGGGGTGATGTGAATTCCGAGACGGAGAGAGCACGGTGAATCATCAAACGTTAATATCATTCCCCGTTTCGGTGCTGGCACTTCCCTTCCGATTGCTACAATTGAATGAAAAAAGAAGCTAATTGTGCAAGCGATGGAAACGGCCCAGAGCGTGGTTGGATGATCGTACCCCGGGATTTCTAGAAAACGATCGACGCTCCGGTCGACGAATAATTGTACATCTGTTCCTTCCAGTAGCTTCAAACCCGGTAGGGAAGGTTGGATGGAATTAAACGCAGAGAGGGAAGTAACGGAGGGATAAACATAGATCAAACATAGAGCGGGAAATAACACTATTTCTGTGCTTGTGCTTGAGTTTATAGAGCAGATTGTCAGTAGTAAGTTTCTCAGAAGTTCTCCCCCCCCCCCATGCACAGTTCACTAACGAAAAGGAGGTATCGCTTGCACTGGAAAAGAGGCCAATGAATCATCCCGACCGAATGGTCCCCTTGCTCTATCGCACGTTTCGAAATTGCAGAACGCATTTACAGTTCGATTCACTTTCTTCGCAGTAGTACCGTCCGGCGGTTTGTACAGGGTTCACGCTTTCGCACACGGGTTGTGTGCCAGCTGGCGTACGTAAACAGACGAGCGGCAATGACGTCATGGGATCCGATCATTGTCTGCTTGTGACTGGCTGGATCAGGCTTACATGAAGTCCGGGAAGAGGGATCACACGCAGCATATTTACGTGTGTACATCTGGCAAACGCGGGGCGCCTGGTGTTGCGGTTTGGCCGTTTGCAATAACTACAATACATCCTTGTTTTGGGCAATCCCCCTGTTACGCTAATGTTCGCAGGAAAAGATTCCTCGTCCGTCAGTGCACTGACGGAGTAGATGATGATTATTTCGTCAATCAGTTATTGGCACATTGATTTTGGAGGTTTCTCATGTTTTCGTTTCTCGTGTTTACACCACACGATGTTATAATTGCAAAAAAATATTGCATAATTTTCATGCAAACTCAGGAGAAAGCGTTTGCCGCAGCAATGCGTGATTCCTCCACCAGAGCGGGCGGATCAGTTTTGACAGCCCGAAGTGAAGTTTTGACGTTGCACGAACCGATCGAGCGATCTTCATCTTTTCTCCAAACCCTTGGAGAGGACTTGTGCGAATCTTCGTTCACAGTGACTCTCAATTAAGATCTCGCTGGTTTTTAAGGGGGAGAACTTACAATGAAGTGATCGTGTGAGACGATCGGTAACACCTTTTATCATGGCAGCACTCTGGCTAGCAACACTTATTAGTCAGCAAAAGGGCACAGTAACAAAATTCACGATGATCTAACGATTCCAGGAAAATGTTAACGTAACTGCTCGACAACCCGGTGGACTGTTTGCGCAGTCTATTAATCAACTAATTCAACAATCGTATCGAAACACCTATCGGGGACCAGGTGTCGATCGATTAGCGGAAGATAAAAATGTTTGTCCTGTTTCCGATGTTCTGTGGTCTGTTGCACCGTGTTCGTCCGGCTTGTTCGCCGCAATGCTACTGATAATGCGCAGTGGTTTCAATGAAAAGTCGGTCTAGACTTGAACGCAATTATGCCAAGCCGGACAAGTAATCATCGCTGGACAAAGGTTATGTCTTTGAGGGACGGTTGCAGTTAGTTTAGTTTTTATTGCATTCTGGACCGGTCCTTGCACGATTCTTACCTCTTTGATCAATGATTAGCACTCGGGGAGTAACCCATCAATCCCATCACCCCTTCTGTGGCCTTGTGCTAAGTGGACGATGGGATGGGACGTGGTGACGTGAGCAAAACCCACGGCCCACCAGGCGAGCCCCCAGACTGTGGTCAAGGGTTGGAAATGTTTTTCCCGTTTTAGTCCCCACTAGAGAGCACAAACCGCTGTTTGTTTGCATGTTGTTGGTTAAGGTTGCTGATAAATTTGTTTTTGTTTGCTAGGCCATTTTCCAATGCTTGCAACTCCCCCCCCCCTCCCTTCCCGCTCCCGCTGCGTCAAATGCCAACTCCCGCAGCGTGATGGCAAATAGCAACGGGCAGTCGCCCCACACCAGACCACAGATGGTTGAAGCTTTCACGTTCTTCTTGCTCATTTATATTTGCCAGCCGAAATGAGTCCATCACGCGGTGATATAAATTTGTTAGCCTTATTGTTTATCGTGGTGCCATTTGCGTCGGCACTGTTGGCCCATGTTACTCGCGAACGCAGTTTCCGAACTCTATACTTTGCCGAATTTAAGCGGCTGACCTTCGGGTAGATGGTGTGTTCTCACCCGCTAGAGTTACAGTTTTAATTTGTACATCAGCTTAAGGGTGCTAATTCTTCCCAATTTATAATGTTCTTTTTATTGTGATTCATTGAACTGCCGGTATCGCTACAGCATGATCGGTAAAAGAACGTTTAAACCCCATTGGGAAAGCAAGTTCTCACGCTTCATCTCACACGAAGGTCACACACACACACGCAGTGCACAAGAGGGCGGGAAAAGGGAGTCCAAATTTTCGACGAGGTTTTGATTAATCAGCGACAGCGAATGGAAAGTGAGGAGGAGAAAGGCAAGGTCGGCGCCACAAGTTGTTTAATGATGCAATAACCGCGAACCAATTTGTCGACATTGATGTGCGCTCAACTACCCGCCGGCTCCAGTGATAAAGCCGTTTCATATTGGCTGATACACAGTCCGATAGGAGACCCTTTATCTGTACAATTTTGCATCTAATTCTCGGACCAGCTTCTTAGAAAACCAGGGGCACGATAAGGCAGGTTTGTTTGAGCAGACGGGATTTAGCTTTGGAAGTGCAAGCCGACTGACTGTAAGACTACAGCAAACCCTGCCGCGATCAAAACATGTTTTTAACCGTCGCCTGATGTTTGTTTTCTTCAATGTGAGGAAGATCGTGGCGAGGCGGCTTGCGGGCACTGTTCCGATTTCGCAACAAACAACAGCCGATGATGGTTCTGTCGGTTACGACGTCAGTAGGTCGACAAACAGCAGGGATTGAGCCGGTATCATATCACCCTTTCTGCTTGAACGATGGCGTCATTGTCCGCGAGAAGCGTCTTCGGGTTGGTCGTTGAATAATGGCGTTCTTATCTAAATCGAGGCCGTTGGTGTCGCGGACCAAGGTTTTCATGAATGAATTTGTTGTGGCGTTGTGGTTGCCCCGAGACTTGCTGCGCGGGGCATGCTGCAGGCGACCAAGGTGATGTTGTTGTATCAACAAATTTATAACTAACCCTTAGCTCCGATGATGCTCTCGGGCGGAAGACGTTGCTGTTCGTGATCGGTTTGTATATTGGTGAATTTGTATCAGGCCATTGCTCCGTTGTCTCCGTAGTGTACGAACTGTACGAAGGTGTCTGCAAGTGAAGTTGCAACGTTAGATAGATGGAGCAGAGTGGGAGCGACAGGCTGTCATAATTCCGACAACAGGCCACACGCTTTCAGGGATGCAAGTACATTGCACTGTCATTGAGGTTTACAATGCAAATTAGTACTAATACTGCATCCGAATGATAGGCTTGCCTAGGCTTCGCTAAGCCCCCGCAGTGGCCTATCGTCCGCTTTGCTACCCGTTCTTCCGCATGTTCATTGACGATTAGAGCGAGCGTGTTTTGCATTTGCATTTGTCTTTCCGGCCGTCACTATTTACTTCCTAACTCATAAAAGAAGCCGAGCCAATTAGCACGAAAGGTTCACCCGAACCCATCAATCGTACTCCAGTACGACGTACGGTGACGATTGCGCGGATAAATTCCAGTGTCTTCAGTATGATCGCGTTGAACCTCCGATCGTGGCAGTATCTTTCCATTACACAATGTTCAAACATCGAATAAATATGTTTGTTTCCCCTCAAATACGCCATACATCAAGGCTAGGGCGGTGGTAACAGTGGCTGACTCAGCGCGGATAGCACGCGCCCAGTGACTGATTGCCCGTGGATGTGGAACTTCGGGCCTGCCGGATTTCACACATATGTATATCGAGGACACGTAATGTGCCACGATTGCGCTGCAGTGGCGAACGAAACGTGCCCATTATTACAGTGCTCCAGTGCCATTGTTTGGCACTGCTGGACCAATGCTACTAAGCAGCAAATGAGCAATGGTTGACGTTTTGAAAGGGGTTATTACGACTTCAAGACGAAGATCGGGCGAAAGTCCGGTCACAGTGATCAGCGCACACGCGCTAGGTTTAGCTGATAAGGAGCTGTCCAGTTCCGGATAGCACATCCAATGTTAATTAAAGGTAGGTTAAAAAGGTATCCACGGGGAAGAACGAGTTTAGGTGATGCGGGGCAAACCCTCGGGTAATGTGTTTTGTCCAGTGCCGTAGATAAATGGTTCTACCGCTTTGAAAAGATAATGACACTAGCGTGCTTCTTCGTCTAGCGCTTGGGTTCTCTTAAGCCTGTATAACGTTAATTAACTTTTAAGCAAAAACAAGACAGTCGACGACCGGTGGTGCAGGTCGATCGATTGGCCGCGCATGCATAATGCAGCTCGTTGGTGCAGTGGAGAGTTTAGGACTCCTTCTCCCACCGCCGGATAACCGGTTCCGATCGACCTTGAGTACGTTTTCGTATCGATCGAGCGGCGAGTCCGGTCGAAACCTGGGCCTGAGCCGGGTGTTCGCCTCTCCTTTGTCTGTGTCTGTTGCACTTGAACTTTGTCGGAAGACACCGCTCTGCAGCGGTGACTTGCGAGACACGTCCGTCCGTCCGGCACTTTGAGATTGGATTGGGCCGTATGGACGCGCTTGTCCCTTGCAGGTAGTTTAATGTTACAAAAGGTTGCAAAGTAAGGGAGCTGGAAACGACTAGTCATAATACCAACCGATTCCAGTTCGCACTGGGCGCAACCCGTCAAAGTGCGCCCCTCCTGGGTTCCTGCATGTTTTATGACTCAGTAGCATCAGGTGAAACTGTGTTTTGTTTTTTATAATACCAACCGATTCCAGTTCGCACTGGGCGCAACCCGTCAAAGTGCGCCCCTCCTGGGTTCCTGCATGTTTTATGACTCAGTAGCATCAGGTGAAACTGTGTTTTGTTTTTTATCTGTTGTTATTGTACTTGAATGAGTGTGTGTGTTTTACTAATTAATTTCTATTGTTGTTAACTGCCACAACACACACACAAACGCGGGTACCGATACCGTGTCGGAAAGTTCCGTTCCACTTTCCCATTGGGCCGTCACCAGTAGTAGTGGTGACGTTACGCGGATCGTCGTATTACACGATGATTGTTTTGCTTTTTTCGTGTCGCCTACCAACCCTTACGCGCTGTAACCGTACGACGTGCAAAGCGTATATTCCGCATGGAATACTACTACGGCTTGCGTAGGGCCAGGGCTTTTCGTACGCTGTGCGCGTGTGACGTCAGTGCGCTTGGCGTAGAGTATACGCGCGCAGCGGGCCCCGGGTTGTGTTGTGTGTATGGAGTGTCAGCGCGCTCCAACCAGCAGACGGTGGAGACCGGGCGCCCTGACGATGGTTGTATGCGTATACCTGCCCTTGTTTGTGTTCGTTCGTGTGCGGTGTGTGGTGATTGTATACACGCAGAGCCGTTCGCGATCGCTCGCTTCGCGGCATCCCGAACGCGAGATATAAAAATCGAACTGCCGACGGCGCTCCGAAGCAAGTCGAGTACGAACCGTCGCATCTAGCGGACACACAAAAGAGCGGACGCAGAGCGCGCGAGAAACAAACACAGTGTTAGAAAGCACTACTTACGCGCGCCCTCGAATCCTCCACACGGTGCTGTGTGTGGTTGGTGAATATTTCTAGCGACGTCATTAGAGAAAGGCTAGCAGCAGGAAGCAAAAGCAACCAGTACAAACTCAAACAAGAACACAAACGGTTACAAACGGTTACAATCGGTTCGAACTGATAGTTTCAGTAGGTTCGGGTGTTGTGTGTGTGTGTATACGAAGGCAAGTGTGCTGTATCTTCGCGTTGCGACCATTTCGAAGGTGATTATCGTTGGCGTTACACACTTTGACTTCGCAGTGTAGTGAACGAACCGCACCGGTGACATTAGCAAGGACAAAGCCCCGTCCCGTCTAGCTCGGTGTGGGAAAAGCAAAGTTCGAATCAAAGGATACACGGTCACCCGCACCTACCCCATTAGCTCGGTCGGTGCTGACGCGAAGGCTCGCGTGCGACCCGAAAATCGGGCCCGAAACCGAAGGGAAGGTTACGGATCAAGCGCAGCGTTTGCCAACAGCCCACGGAAGCGCACGCTTGGCCTGGCAAATCTGGCAAGCGGCTTAAGCAAAAATCGGGTACAAAAGGCGCCCGATTCAACGGTCCGCCCGACAGTATAGCGTGTGTAACGTGTGAGTGCTCTGGGAGCGTAGCCACGGGAAAAAAGGACACTCGCGCCATTGGAAGAATCGTTGTGTTACCGGTTACAGGACACACAGAAACATTTTGGGTTGCGTGCATCTGTGTATTTGAGTGTGTGTGTTTTTTTGTTCGATTACTCTCTCACGCTCTTTTCCAGAGAGTTTGTGAGTGTGTGTGTGTGT
Organism: Anopheles melas; assembly: GCA_000473525.2. Lineage (NCBI taxonomy): Eukaryota > Metazoa > Arthropoda > Insecta > Diptera > Culicidae > Anopheles > Anopheles melas. The sequence goes on from AXCO02010632.1 coordinate 8,067, forward strand.
GTTTGCGAGTGTGATTGCTCTCGTGGGTTTACCGAACGTAACGTGTAACGTTCGTCTGGCAACACGCCTACTTAGAAGCGCAAACAGTTGAGAGAAGAAGTGCAACCAGAAAATGTCCTCCAGCTAAAAACGGTCTCACAGTACCAACCGGATTGGGGTTTTGTTTGGGATAAAGAAACCAAAGCAACCCGCGAGATATCTAGTCTGAGAGCAAAGTGTGTGAGCTGACTGTGTCTGACAGTTCTTTCCAAAAGTCTTTAAAATATTTGGGAACCCAAATTTCTCCCCGTGTGTGTGTGTTGTACCTGTGCGCGAGCGCGCGAGTGTGACTCGTGTTAATCAAAACTACCCACCAAACGGGAAGCAAATTGTCTGTGATATTGCGTTGAGGGAAGAATTTGCAATTGTGAAAAGGGTGCAGCGACAGCATTAAAAACCGGGTTGAAAAACGCGTTCCTTTTGTGAAGGTTGCTTAAAGCAAAACAATCCAAAAACAGTATAAACATTATTGCAAAGCTATCAAGAAGCAAACTAGAAGTTCCTTGTTGGCAAAGCCAAAAAACAAAAAAAAAACAGCACAAAACCGACGCGCCAAGATTAACGAGTTCAGAAAAATGGTTGGAAGCAACGGTACCCTAATGACGATGCGTCTCGTCCGCAGTAAGCTGAGAAAGCGGGAAGAGTCGTCGACGGTGAGCCCGGTGACGGCGGGCAACGTGGAGGCGCCACCGCACCACCACCACCATCACCATCATCACCAGCATCATCACCCTCACAGTCACCATCAGCTGCATCACAACGGAACCAGCCATCCTCAGCAGCAGCAGCAGCAGAACAACAGTAGCAGTAATCACCATCACCAGCAGAACGGCGGCAGCAGTCCGGAAACAGGCTACTCCGTACCGACGCCGATAGCCTTCCGACAGAGTCCGTCTACTGTGTGGGTCTTTCCACCGTTACCACCGCAGCCCAACATCTACAACGCCAGTAGTCAGGTAAGAAGGGGGAACAAAAACATCCAAATTGCATTTTAGAGTTTAGAATTTACACCAATAGAGCTGCGAGACACCACACAGACACACACCACGCATCCTTTAGTGTGTGAGAAGGAAGAAAAGAGAAGGTTGGAAGTTTACACCAATAGAGCTGCGAGACACCACACAGACACACACCACGCATCCTTTAGTGTGTGAGTGTGTGTGTGCGGTTAGATTTTGAACGAACCCATCAATCGCTTGGTAGGCCTTGAACTCGCCCTCGTTCGATGTGGCTGTGCAGGGCTCTTTGCTGTGGTGTTTTTTTTGTTGCTGCTTCCTGCACTAACATTAAGTTCAGTGCCCCTTGGATCTCTCTGCGTCTGATCGCAGGGGAAGCGCGAAGCAAGAGCAGCTGGCTGGCCCGGGTGGCTGTGGACCACACTGTGAGCGCCTTCTTTCTCGTCTTCTCGCCAGACGGTCAGTCCCTGTCAGCCCGAACAGGGAGCGCGACAGAGAGCATTGTCCTTTTCGGTACGAACGAGCAGCGCAGACGGGCGCCCGGATGAACGTACTGCGCAAAACGGAACAAAAAACCAACGCTCCAGACAGGGGCGCGCACGGAAAGATTAAGAGAAAAATCGAAACAAACCAAAAAATGTCTTAAAGCACTTGAAATTGCTTGGCTGCCGGTCGAGCTTGCGTGAAGAAGACAGTGAGCAGACAACGGCATGAAGCTATGGTTCGGTTCATTCGGTGTTCAAGGTTTTCTCGGTTAGCGTAGCTTCCGGTTTGGGAACTCGATTTCGGCGGTCATTGAAGCTTTCAGTCCCCCCGGGGGCATGCACAGTCCCGCGCCCAGGCGAAGGAAGAAAAGAGAAGGTTGGAAGACGAATGAACCCAAAATGAAATTGGATTTTTGAATGTGAAAACATCGACGGGACAAGAGGGTGAAGCAAACGCGATCGAAGCGCATCCGCAGTTGTTAGGGCTCCTCTTCAATGCACCAACAAGCCAGCCGCGCCGTACTAATAACGCTCTTTCTCTCTCTCTCTCTCGCTCTCTCTTTTTTCCAAACAGGACGCGTTAGTACATAACGAGAAGACCGGCTTCAAGGGACTGAAACGTCAGCTGTCCGGTCGATTCAAGCGCCTGGTATCGCGGAAAGCGCACGAGCCCGCCCCAGTTATACCGCCCGAGCTGAAGCCCCAGCTCAAGACGATCTACGTGTATTAATCATAATGATTTCCAACAACAACTTTAGCAGTTAAGCGTCGTCGTCGTCCAGGGCGGCACAACACAAATGATAATACGGCTAGGCGATGCGGCAATGCGGGCAAGCGATAGGAAAAGGATGCAAACGCCACACTATCTGTACGAGACGAGAGTGTTGGGAGTTTGTTTCCCCCCCCCATCTCTATCCCCTATTGCCGCTGCTGCCGCGGCTAGATGCTAGATTTCCATTCCTACTGGGCGTAGAACAAGTGTGCATGTGTGTGCTAGGCGGTTTTTTTATATTACTAGTAATGTCCACGGTATATTTTTTAACAACCCTTATCACTCTACCCCCTACCCGTTTGCCGACGGGTGTCGCTGTTGCGTCCCCACAGGCACGCAAGACTCCTCAACACACAACACACGCCCCATACAAGCGGTCGAGTATTCGAGGTGACGCGAGGTCAGGAGTGTTTTAGGAGCTTAAAACTATTTAATTTATTATCTTTCATGTGTAAGCAAAAGTAGCGCCTTCTAAAAGAAAAACGGAAAAAAACTCTCCCCATCCCCCCGCACGCTCTACTAGTGCACAGCAGCTCTTATTTTCGTCTTTACCGGGACGTTTGCTCTTTTTGTATACCCGTGCAGTGAGTGTGTGGGAAAAGGAAGCGATTAGTAAACGAATATTTCACACTGTGCGATCCAAAAACAAAAACCAAACAAAAGCAGTACACTCAGACACAGCCGCATGTTTGCGATGAACCGATTGATTCTTTTGTTTTAGTACAGACAGAGCCCATTCCTGGCTGAGGAATTACAAACTACAAAACCCCTGCTTCCCCACTAACGATGAACCAAACCAAGGAACTGCGTAAAGAGAAATCGAACAAGAGTGGCAAAAGGGTTTGCTTTGCCCTGTCCGTGTGTGTGTGCAGTTTACGCGTAACTTGAATTATTCGGTGCTAAAGAGAG
>AXCO02010636.1:0-11012 GCA_000473525.2 Anopheles melas
ATGCAATGCCTCCAATCACGACCGAGCGAACGATTGCGCGGTGACGATCGCTGTGAGAGTGATCATTAGCGGTGGCGGAGTTGATCATTACTACCGGAATGCGCGCAGTGTGTGTGTGTGTGTTTTTTGTATTAGATTCAATTTTATTTCAACAACTTTCTCTTGTCCACTGTTGCTGATGGTTTCCCGAGTCATCATTACCAATCCATGCATAAAAGACAGGGGGAATGGAAACATTAATCAATACATAAAAAGTCCAGCAAAACAACAAAAACCATTACTTCCTGCAATGGGCACGGGAAGAGGAGGGTAATAGGAATGGAATTTCGCGTGACAAAAAGAGAGAAGAAAAGTGTCCCCCCTTTGCACGGTTGGTGCTGGTTGGATGAGGAAAGGTGTGCGCATATCTGCCAACTTCCGGTGCGGGTATGACGATAACCAAACGTTCACACCACTCGCCGTCTATGTGCTGTTGCATTTTGTCGCATTACAGCAGGGCCCGATGCAATATTGCATTCGAAACGATTCACGATACAACGCTAAGTACGCACGGTCGTCGGCCAACCAGTTCCACTTTCCGCGGCCATTCCTTCCGAGAGAAAAATGATGAGAAAAATGAAACCTCGTGTCGCCGCTGCTATCGCCATCGATCGTACGGAAATCGTTCAACCAGTGCGCGGTTTTGCCTAAGAAAGGGCACCGGAACCAGAGCTACGCTTTGACAGCGAAGCACGACTCGACGAATGGTACCAACTTATTGGGGGGGGCCAAAAAAGGCATCATAACCATTCGACAAACAGCACGCTTTTCCCCGTGCCTGTGTGTCATAAGAGGTACAAATTACAGCTTGTGCGGTGTGGAAACATGCAGCCTACATGCTAACCATGCCCGCGATATCGGGTAGGATCGGATGAAGAGAAAGTTACAGATTCAAACCAAACGGGCACAACATTTAAATTATAGACCGTTCGCGCTAACAGCTCCCTAAAATCCTCCCCCCCGAACGGATGAAGTTCGACTGTGCTAGAAGCTATAGTAGGCAGGCAGTGGGCACTTTACACATGAGTAAACACATTCAAAATGGGATTTAAAAAAATGAAACCCATCATAACAATTGCCGCTCTGCTCGCTACTACTGTTGGTCATGCTGGTTAGAAATCGAAGATTATTGAGCACTGCTGTGCATCGTGCACCACACCACCACACGTATCGGAAGTAGCGTGGCGTTGTATAACAACACGATCGTCACCTTCGCATCAATATTCATCTCTGTGATGGGGTCGGTCCCTGGTGCAACTGGTCCCGGTGATTGAATCCCGGCCATCGAAGTCAGTCACTTGCAGGTGGTGTTCATAGACACAGGCTGCTAGGCTAGGGTGTATTGCAAGCGCTTTGCAACGAAGAACGCGTGCTAGACGGGTCTGTCATCCATTACACGTTGGATAGCTGTTTGCACTTCAATCGGAAGAACCACACCCAAACGCAAACCCTTCACGCCAACTATGGGCAATTCGAAGATTTCACGCGATCAAAAGAAGGAGGAAAGCAGCCCAACGGTGGAGGTAGAGGGTGTGGTGCCGGCGGAACCAGTGCCGGCACAAAAACCGTCTCAAAACGGTAGGCTTCGTCTCGCGTGTCGTTGTGCGGGGTGTGGCGATAAGATTGATGTTAATTATCTGCGATTTTCGGGGAGGGACAATAAGCAGGTTTATTAAAAGGAGTCTTTTATGTGTGCGATTTCTGAATGTTGATTCTAACAAATATTAATACTTGCAGTGGTGTATTGTGGATTCAAAGAGGGACACTGTGTAGAGATTTGCTAACTGTTATACCATGAACATAGGTAGAGTATAAAGCAGTACGACGGCGTTTTTTGCTGCAAAAAAACCAAATCCTAATCCACCATAGCACCGATTAGTGTTGTTGTTTTTTCTTAATCCAGTAATAGCGCAATGCTCCAAATAAGTGGCCACCAACATAATTAATCCAATTTAACAGCCTAACCACCATCATTAAACCCGTTTTGAATAAAGAGTTAAAGTTGTGTTGTGTTGCGTCTCGTCGGTTTGGTTATTTACGCAAGTTTGTCACCCCACGCGTGCATTCCGTTATGACAGCAATTCCAGCGCGACCAACCAGACAAGACAAAGTCAGTAGGCAGGCAATTATTCAATTACCACTATTCTCCTACGCAATCTCAACCCTTCCGGCGCAACCGTGTTTCCTGTCGCGTCCAAGTTGACGATCGATTGTAAAACACTTAACGAAAGAGCGGAACAAAATGTTACACTGACTAAACCTTCGCTACCCTTCTTCCCGGTAGTGAGCATAAACAATAACAAAACGGTATTAATGTTCACGACAAGTGTTTGTATGGGCGCGCGCACGCGCTGTGTGGTTAACAACGCAATTGCAAAGTCTGCGCTTCGTACGCACGCGTATCCCTGCGTACACAGGGCACGATCGCATGTTTTTAGCGCAATGCTGTTTCACGCCACGATCAACCGTGTTAAGGAGCTTCGAACAACTAACTAATTACCCTTTTCTTATCATGCATTTCACCCCTCGCCTCACAGAAATTTCGCGTATTACGATGGCAAACGCAGAGTCCGGCGCTGATCAGGCCGATCGTGGCATGCGAAAGGAGTACTTCAACAGCAGCGGAGCGGGCAAGTTTTTGCCGCCAGTGCTGAAGCTGCTCGAGCTGGTAAGACCATCACCCCCGTTTCCTTTTCAGCTATTTGTTCAAATTCGGACCTATTCTAAAATGATGCTCATGCTTAAATGGTTCGGTCAAAAGGTCGGAGAAGGTGGCGGTGTTGTTGTCCGACGCAAACCATAGGATGATGTCAGTTTTGAGCGGCACAGTGGTCGCTATCGGCAACTGATCGATGCAGATCTGGAACGTATCTGGCATGTTCTCCTCAGATCTGTTCCCTTTTGCATAAACAAATTTAGTAGAACATATGTTTATGAGTTCTAACCGAACCGAAGGAACCCATTCCTCGCACGTTATGCAACTACGACAAGCCGCGCGGTACATGCAGTCGTTGAAGCAGTACATCGTAATAGTGGCAGCAAGTAGCACCACCGCCACCACATCGCAATTAAATCACACAAACAACCCACCGCACTCCATTCTCCCACCACTGCACCGGACGCGTACAGATGAAAGATATCGATTGTCTTGCAAGAGTCAAACACAATCGACGCAATAACGCGACCGAGATGGCAAAAAAACACAGCGCAAGACTCCACACATCTGTGCTGCAACTGCTTTTTTTCTCACGGGCGCCCTTTTTGCTGCCGAGGGCTGTACTGTACGGGTGTGATTGTCATCACTCATGCCATGAGTCATGAGTCAACGACGGTAAACTCTGTCGCTGATGGCGGACTGGCGGAAGCACCCACAACGACCCGCATTCCGTCGCTGCGACTGTACCCGATGGAGGTGCGAGATTGTACGTCGGTAATTAGTGTCGTTCTAGAGCGGATATTCCTTCTAACTTCCCCTCGGTTCTCTTGTTGTTCTTTGCATCGTCGTTAACCACTTGCCAAGGGTTCTTACTGTGACTGCCACCCCTCTCTCCCTTTGCTGCCATAAAGATTCTTTGCAAATTGGCCTACTCGGCGTGCCAACAACAGCCACTCACGTTACATCGTCATCGTTTGCTCTCTGTAATTTGCAGGCTGTCGCAATCGTTTGCATCGGACTGATCGATGATCCGGCCCACCATTCGCGGCTGCGCGTGTTCATCTCATCGCGCACCGTTGCGCTGGCCTACGGGACGTTCGTCTTGTTTCTAGTGTTTTCCGTGGTTTATCTGTTCGGAAAGGTCATTCGAGACAAGTATGTGTACCAGTTTGGCCGACGCTGCATGCGTATCGGGTGACCGAACACCAAACATTGATCTATCTTTCCATCCGCTCTGTAGCTTTCCGTGGAAACTTAGCTCGCTGCTGAACTTGACCGGTTTCATCTTGTACCTGGCGACCGCCGCCTGCATCTTGAACGACTGGTCCGAGACGAAGAACCGCAACTACTGGCCGCCCAACACGCAAAGGTATGCGGTGCACGGCATTGCTTTTTGCACTTCAACAATATTAGTGCTAAAACAAAATGTTTTTACTTCGATTTTCTTTTCAGAATGGATTTCCTGTGTGGTGCTGGCTCGGTTGCAGTGGTCGGCGCATTGTTCTATCTGATCGATCTAATTGTCACCGTGCGCCTAGGCATGAAGGGTGAAATCGAATGAACACATCGCCATCCCCGATGGAGGCATTTTTCTAACACTACGTTAACGTTAGGATAACAACACACTTCGTCATAATATTCTTCCATCCATTAGATGTTAAGCTTAATACGTTATCTATGTTATTATCTCTTTCGAAACAACCTGTAAATATCGAGACACATGAGCTATGCAAGCCAAACTATCGTTTATCCAGGTTTTCCAGTTGTGATTAGGTGCTGGAAAAATCTCTCCCGGACCAATTACCTCGGCCCAGTGACGAGACCGTCCACAAGAATCGTGAAAACGTTTCTCCCGTTGAAACTATAGTCTTGTAATCACTTTGAAAAGTTCAAATTTTCACCATTACCAATCATTGAGCTATTTAAGCATTTTTGAGGGCATTTTGAACACATTGGTTCACAACTTTAAATGCAAATGCATTTCGTCCAATTAATTCGCAATCTCAGCAATAATCTCTTCTTCACTTTCTCTTTAAATCGATTTTATAATTCGTCAGTACAACATTTTTCTTAGATGAGTGAAGAACTAATCTACCAAATATTAGAACGTAAGAAGCTGCAACGAACTACCGGAAAAGCCGTGAATATTGTATGACACGGTTTTCTACCATCATTATTTATGTTAAGCTTCTACCACCGTTAATGCATATGCATTTTTGTTTTATCTCTAATTGTTAAGCGCACATATTTTGTCAATATTGTCCTTTCAATCGATGGTAACATCATTAGATTGCGAAGAAGAATGTTGTGCAAGATAGGCAGCGAGTGTTTTATTCTCTTCAAAAGCCATACGTTAAATTACTTTGTTAAGCATAAAAACAAAAAAGGTGGACGTTTGTGTCCTCTTGTACAAAATAAGTTTTCTACAAATATCATTAAGCAAATTTGCATTTCAAGATAAAAAACGGAACATTACACTCTTTTGAGGAATACATTCGAATTTCTAATAAATACAAGATTTTGTCTCAATTCATAAAAGTAGTAGCGTTTGATATGGGTATATTCGGAAAGCAAATATTCAACAGTTTTTAAATTAGATAAAGCTGCATCAACTCATGCAACAGAAAGAAACCTGATAAAAATAAAAACAAAATGTCTACAAAACTATCGAGGTCAACAATATCATATTGTTTTTCAATGTTTGTTCAATCGATTTGAAGCCGAACAAATGGACGTTCTTTGATATGTGCTTCATAATTGAACATTTTATCATTAGCAGAACTGTCCACACCAATTAAAAATATGCTTTACCGTAAAACAACTCAGTTCTATTTGAAAATAATAACAGATGGTCCAATTGCAAACTGCCCGTTTGCTTTTGGCCTTGAACCAGCGTTTTGCCTTGTCTCGTGTCGTTCGAAGATGCCATCTGGGTCATCAGCTGAACGTATATCGAAGCCTTACGGTGTAAAGCAATGGGGTAAAACACAACTAAAAGCAATTAACAATGGTGCAAACAGAGCTTTCCAGCCTGTACCCATCGGTCCATGCTGGCCATTACACGCGAAAGAGAAAGGAAACCACACGGTGGTTCGGCGCACGAGGAGGTATGGTGGCCGGCCCACTCGCGCGGAGCCACTCAACCCATCATATATAATTGCAAACCGCGGTGGGCCACACTAGCCAGTGGTGGGGCGGAATATTGTAAGCCCCACGTTGAATAACACGCACCTGTGTCGAATCCTCGCCGAAAACGTTATCAAAGTAGTACACCTTGGGCGGTTCGCTGGAGTTTGCGTTCGGCTTAACGACCGTGATGCTGCGATTGGATTTGTCCACCTTGATTACATTTTGGCTGCCAACGTCGAGCTCGCTTTTGTCCATCGGCCGGACCCGCACGACCACTCGAACGTTTTCAATTTCACCTTCATTTTTGATCGCTTCCTCCTACGGATGATAGAAAGGGGGAGGCGCCCCGATGGGCATATGTAGTATCAGTGCAAACACACGCACACGCAATGCGATGAAAGGGGGTAAGTCTAAAGCGGTGATGTCATTGCTCCGAATTAACTACAAACCGGCATTTTGTATCAATCCTTCGATTTCCTCGGCTGAAAACTGCTTCACACTAGCACAGCGCACCGTTTGTAAGCTAGCAAACCGTACAATTCACTTCATTTGGTAGCACTATTTCGGCAGCGGTGCTGGAAATTCGATTTTTCTATTTTGACAACAAAACATTGGCCTCTCTCGTTTGTTTGACAGATTCCGTTGCCAACGGGTAGTGCGCACGCTCACGGACAGAGGGCGCTTCAGCTGTCATAACAAAAGCCGATTTCGGGGATTGACAGCCGGGAAACAGGACAAAAAAAGAACGAAAATGATAACACCAATTGTTGGGTATTAGGCGGCTTCTGTGGAAATTGGCGTGCAAATTGTAATCTGTACTGAAAATAGAATATCAAGTGTGTCTCATCAATAGTGTAAGCATAGGATTTTGTAAGCAACAATGTTAAACGCACTCGGTGTGATTGTATCCGGTCGATTGGTAAGTTCGAGAACATGCAGTTGGGGGCACTTTGCGTGGCATGGTACAGGGTACAGGGACACTGACCGGCATCCGTTATGCTTTGTAGGTTCAAACCGATTTCCAGCAGATTAGTGATTCCCACTTTCTAATTACCATCCCGGATGCGGACAACGTGAACCATGTGGTTGTTTTTCTCACCGGGACCACCCCGTTTCCGGACGGTATGGCTGGAGGAGGTATGTTTTTTTCTTACCCGGTAGCATTCGGGAGCTTGGCCTTGACACCGAAAATACAACCATCCTTTCCCTTTCCTTTTGCTGCAGTCTACTTCAGCTGGCCGGATCCGAACGCACCGCCCAACTGGCAGCTGCTCGGCTACATTTCCAACACGAAACCGTCGGCTATCTTTAAAATATCGCAGCTCAAGAAGCTGGACGAAATAGCTGGCCAGTCCACGATGATGAACAACGTTTTCGGCAGCAATCTGCCCATCTCACATATCGCCCAGATCGGTGTGTCGATCGAGCCGGAAAGCTCGCTCGTGCAGCAAACACCATCGACGGTAAGTATGACACAAGCAACCCAGGTTTGGACAGTGTGTATTAACGATCCCCTTCCCGCTCGCACAGACAACGTCCAGCACGTACTACCAGTTCGGCCAGAAGATAGTGGAGAACTTTTTCAACTTCGTTAGCAGCTTCTCGATAACGCAAAGCCAAATGACGCCGGCACCGAACGAAACGTTCGTGCCACTGTCGACGGTGCAAACGTGGTACACCAACTTCGAGCGGCGGTTGCAACAAAATCCAAACTTTTGGAAAAACTAAAAACGCGCGTGATCCGCGATACGGGTTAGTGCGACATGTTCGGAATGGCCTTACGGGGTGGGTTATTTTTTTCTTCGCGTCCCGGTTCCGATACGCGTCGCATTGGACGGCACAACCAAACCGCATCCTTCACTAAAAAAGCACTGGTTTTAATCATCCTCTAGCCTTAAATGCCTACTTCGTTCTAGCATCTTTATTTTTTTTTGTAAACATGCATCAAACGCGTCATTAAATGCGATAGATTTTGTGTTGATTTTCAGTAATTTCCGCGCAGTGTTACACCTTTAGCTTGGCTCTTCTTTTAGCAGCTCATTGAGAAACTTTCCCTATCGCGGCAACTGCTCGCCGACGCGCTCGATCTCATCTATGACGTACCGCATCGTTTCGGGCGTTGGGCGCGGATGGCACGTCACAACCATCCGGAAGAAGTTCCCAATGCCTTTGTGTAGCAGCGGCACGTAGCCAACCAGCACGGTGCCACGCTTTACCATCTGCTCCTTAATGTCCGCCGTCACGCTGTACAGCCGTTGCCACCAGTCGGGCGTCTCCTGGTCTGTTCTCATCCACGTCGGCACGTACCAGAAGCTGATGTTGGTGTACTGGTACTCTTCCAGCACCAGCCGGAAACCTGCCCTGCTGCGCAGCTGCTCGTGCAGCGATTCCGCACACGCGAACGCATTGTCCACCAGCGACTCCAGCCCGGCCGAACCGCGCGCTTTGTACATGAGCCAAAACTTGAACGCATCCACCTTCCGGCCGCACTGCACGCTCTTGTCGCCCGTGTCGTACGAGATGTCGTAGAATTTGTCCTGCTGGAAGAGATAGTCCGCCTTGGCGGCATTGCACTCGTGCAGCAGACCCCGCTCCTTGATGAGGAAGATCGAACACTGCAACGGTGCGCCGAGCGTTTTGTGCGGGTTCCAGGCGAGCGACTGGGCACGGTTGGCACCGGCCAGCAGGTGTTTGTGTCGGTGGGAAAGCACTGCCGTCCCGCCGAGACACGCGTCTATGTGCAGCCAAATACCGTAGCGTTGGCAAACGTCCGCGATAAGATTGAAGTCGTCGAACGCACCGAGCACGGTTGTACCGGCAGTGGCATTGACGAAGAACGGCTTCCGGCCGGAGTCGAGCACCGACTGGATCGCTTGTTCGAGCTGCTCCGGGATCATGCAACCGCGCCGGTCACTTTTCACCTTTACGAGATTGTTCAACCCGATCCCGAGCCAATGTACCCCCTTCGTAATGCTGTAATGGGCCTGTGAGAGCGAGCGAGACTTGAGTGTAACTGCTTGAAAAGGATTCAGTAGAAAGGAAGACTTACATCTTCGGAGGTAAACACCACCAATGGCTCGGGCAGGTTCGCCACCCCAATGCGCTTCACATCCGGAACCGTGCGATATCGGGCCGCCACCATGGCGTACATGTTGGACATGGAACCCCCGGGACAGAGGATCCCATCGCCCTCACCAAACTCGAACAGACGCAGGCATTTGTCGATCACTGCGTCCTCGATCAGGGTGAACGTTGGTCCAACCTCAAATGTGTATCTGTACGAAAAGAAAGAACCGATCAAGATCAACCAGTGTGTCGTGTGTCTTCCCTTGGTCCGCCCTTCTCCGTTCACTTACTGGCTCGTGTTGAGTGCCTCCGTCAGCCAGCTCCCGGTCAGCCCGTACGGGTCGACCCCGGCAAACAGTTGATTGTGGAAGTGATTGTGACCGGTGCGCACGGAATAGTGCAACACTTGGCGTATGATCCGTTCGACCGTTGCCGCACTGCTCGGTGTCTGTTCATCCATTGGGAAGTGAATTAGTTGCTGGAAATGGGAAAAGATAGCTAGAGCTTCAGTGCATCGCGTCAATGTCCAGCTGAAAAGCCGGTTTTACCCCTCCCATTATCATCGGGCCTTATATCTTCCCGAATAATGTAATCATTATCAATCACATGTCATCGTAATTGCTTTCGAGCGCAGCAGATACAACGCGCCGTTGTCTAACCGAAAACGTCGCGGTCAACAGCCGCATTATCTATGCTAGCCCCAACTCAAATTGATCCCCAAACAACCACGCGGCTGTGGAAGTTATCTTATGGGGTCGCGACGACTTTCGGGTGACAATGACCGCCAGTGGCGGCTTCCATGATCACGGTAACGGCCGAACCAGTGAGATCACCGTTTGCGCGAGTACGGATTTACAACAACGATCTGCGCATGTGCGCAACACGCAACACACACACACACACACACACACGCAAAGCTCTTCCCGTTATCTCCTCACTACGAGACGAGGGGAGATGCTTATCACGATCATCTTCCTACCTTTAGATCCTCGGGATATACGAACGAAACCACCGGGTTCTGGTGCGTGCTCGGACCAAGGTAGCCCTCGTCCGTCAGCACCCGAAACACTCGCTCCAGTATGGTCCACTCATCACACTCGCCAGTGGCGTTCGGCGGCTTTGATGTTCCGTTGATGATCGGATGATCGGTGCTGATCGGTGGCTGATCCAGCAGTCCATTCCGGTTGGGTGTAGTGGCCATCTTGAAGGTGGGGTCGCAAAAATCGGTCGCCTTCGAATCGCTTCTCTCACTCTCTGTACGACACGTACGACACACTGTGTACTGTGCGCTGCGTTGCGTTCGGTATCTCGACACCGTTTGAGGCCCGATCTGTCACGATTTCTCGTTTTCACCGTGCTACTTATCGGTGCCTGCGCAGAGAGAAGCGACGTGTCGGGTGGGAATGGGAAGAAGCGCACGGCATAAACGGGACTGCGATGGGGCGATGCGGGCAGCGTGCTGTCGCGTGGCCTGGGACGCTACGCAGCGACGCGCAAGCACGGCTAATCAGCTGAAAGGAGACGCTCTCCATTGCTCATGCTCGCGGAGTGCGTTTGGCATTTGGCGGAGCGTAATGTAATTTATTTTATTTCTTCTTCTTTTTTTGCGCGACGCTATTACGCGGATGAACTACCTCGACGAGGAGTGAGGCGTTGTTATGGCTGCGCAAACGCAGCGTCGCAGCGTAAGCAAAGCGTTGATCTGTAGTGGGGTGGGAAATGTTTGTTTTGTTTGAAGGGGGAAATGCAACCGTCGGTGGGAGAATAGAACTACATTTAATTCCGATGCGAAAGTACGCAACGTGCAATCGGTGGCCGATAGTGGAAGGGTAAATATTGATCTTGTTGTGACTTGGGTTTTTTTTTAACTAAAAGCTTCCCTCCCTGACCGTTTGGGAAAGTGTATGCCGACTTGCTGCGTCCTTCGTAAGCGGCGGCTGGTAATTAGTGTTTATGATGATGTGATTTTAGTTTACAAGCAAGCATGTGAGAAAAGCAGGAAATTTTTGTTTTGTAATGTAATTTATTGGCAATACAGAGATGCCTTCAATCGAGACAATGAACAATACCATGGACAAATCAAGACTTACAAGACTGAGAACAAGCATTTAGACAAAAGAGA
>AXCO02010641.1:0-11016 GCA_000473525.2 Anopheles melas
ACACACACACACACATAAAAAAGAAGCGTCCACTGTGTTACACTAAAAATCGCTTAAAACCATTCACTAGAAAACGGAAAACCACTTGTGAAAAGCCAATGGCCGAACAAAAAGGGGCCGCCTGGTAAATGGTATTAAAATGTAATGCAACAGCCAACGAAACGGGTGGACGGGGCGGGCTTGCTTTCACTCCTCGGTCGCCGTCGACCAGCCCCGGCGCCAAGGTGGTGCGCGGGCGTGCCTTTCATTAAATATTTATGCTTAATTTTACATCCACGGGCGATAATAACAACAATAAAGGCACATAAAAGCAAACTCAGCCAAAATATAACTAGCTGGCCGGATTTTACACCCGTCCGCACCGCCTCTTCCCCCTCCCAGTTTCTTGTCGGTGCACTTGCCGCTTGGTCATTTACGGTAGAGATTGTCCATGCTACACATTCACTTTTATCATCCGCTTATTTGTTGGCTCGGGCTTTGGAGAGGAAAACTTTTTCCGGCCCAACCCTGTGGGGTAGGGACTAGGGTGGGTGGGTTTTCGGGGGTTCGTTTGCTTCGTTTGCTGTCCCGAGGAAACTCTTTCATCGTTCGCGATATGTTTGAGATGTTGGTGTTTTTTTTTTTACTTTTGCCGCGAGTTTTGACCTGCGGTCTTTTAGGTTGGGTGATTCGCTTTAAATTCGACCATAGGATGAAGCCAATGACCGCAGGAAAATGACGACACTACTTGCACTGGGTGGTAGTGGTGCTGTTAGTGGTTGAAGGATATCCGAAGATAAGGAGAAACAAATCGAAGTTTGCAAAGAAAAAGTTTGTAAATCAAGCAATTGGGTTATTTTTATATATAGGTGAGATGTTGAGTTGTGTTAGATGTTGTTTTGGATCGTTTAAATGGGCGTAGCGAGTAAATAGATGTGTAGCAAAGCAAATAAGCCAAAATAGCACTAGTAGAAGCCAACAATAAGATAATAAGGTACAGACTGTGAGATCCTTTTCATCTAAATTCTACCAGGAACAGTTATTCAGTTAATATACATAAATTATAGACATTACTGCATCATACAGGATACAAGGAAGAATAATTGAAACCATTTTGTAATGAAACGCGCCCAGTTATAGCTACTGTTTGCAGGCATTGTGATCGTAACATATTCCTACTAAACGTTTAGGATCATGTTGAATCTACAACTTTCAGCCCAAAAATGACTGAAAGTTTGTTTAGTTTGCTATGAAATGAAGTTTTAGTGATCAAATGATAGGATATTGCATTATTCCATTTATAGATAAAAACAACTCACTTGTAAATGTTCTCTATATTTCCTTGATTTTTGGACACACATCGAAGAATACCAGTATTTTTTTTTAAATTTAACATAAAACTAGATTTTTCAAGCGTAAAATTGAATTGATTATCATTTCATCCGTTTAATAAACATAACCAGCATTGCAGCATATTGAACCCTCTAGAACACCAAGCAAGATCCTTTATCCTAGTTTATTATCTAGAACAACAAATGACGTCACATGTGACAGAAAGCTTAAGAAATTTATATGCATCCTTCATATGTTTTAATGATGTTTTTAGTGCACATGTAAATAAAAAAAAAACATTTAGAATACTGCGATAATACTGGAATTAATAAAATAATTCCCCTTCCCCCTCTATTGCTTAAATTTCCGTCCGATTCTGACGCCGCTGGGCTCGAGCACGCCTGTACGCTTCCTCTATCTGCCGGATGCGTTCCTCTTCCGCCCAGCGTGCTTCCTGCTCTAGCCGCAGCTGTTCCGCCTTCACCACCACCCGCCTCACCGTTTCCAGATGATCCCGGAAGCCGTGATCCAAAAACACATCGAACCCAACGTCCACCGACAGCTTGCCCTTGACGCCGATTTCCTTCGCCAGCTGGCCCCAATGTATCGCCTCCAGGTACGGACACTTGAGCAGCTCCATAATGTCCAGATTGGGGCGGAAAGCTTCCACCGCCTGTATGAAATGCTCCACGACGACCAGCAGCTGCGGCTGGTCACGGAACAGTGGCAGCAGGTCCTTCAAGCTGTCGTGCGTCTGCTGCAGCCCCCTGCGCACACCGTCCAGGTCGACGCTGGCCAGCGGGTTGCCGATCCACGTTTCCTCCAGCTTCAGGTAGTCGGCCGCCACCGTCCACAGCTCCCGGTAGGCACTGAAATTGGACCGTAGCTCGTATAAATTATTCAAGCTAATCGGTGCCATCTCGAACAGCTCCTGGCGCCGGTTCATGATGTGGCCCTGGTCGATCAGCTCCTGCACCGTTTTCCAGAGGCGCCGCACCTCGACCGACATCTCCGACACCTTCGACACGTCGTACAGCGTGGTGAACTTGGAGATGTACGCGTTGATATCCTCGATGCTGGCAGTAAAGGCTGCCTCGTCGGCAAACTGTTGCTTGCGGAACCGGTCCACTTCCGACTCGTGAAACTCCTTGACCGAAACCATCTGCTTCAGCACGCTCCGGGGATAGGCCAGTGCGTTCCATTTCTGCTGAAAGTCCGCATCCGGTAGGTTGTGCAGAAATCCCTCCAATATCTCGTACTCGTACAGAATGCCACGCATTCGATCTTCGAGCCGGACCACCAGCTCGGGTACGGCTTCCATGTACGCGCGGATGTCGTAGATGTGTTCAATCGAGACGGGCTTTTCACACATCCGCTCGTTGATAGCGTTGTAGCACGTTATCACGTCGGCCGTCTTAATGCGCAGCTTCTCGGTCAGCATCTTTAGCAGTGCGGCGGTCAGCTCTTGGCGCTTGCGGATCAGTGCCTCCCTGAGCGGCTGTACATTGATCCAAAATGGACCAATTACGATACAAAGCGGTACGGTGTGCTCCAGGTTCTCCCGCATGCGGATCTGGAATGCAATGTCTTCCTTTATCTCGGAGGACGATTTGTCTGCGTTCTTGATCTGCTCGACAAACTCCTTAACGTTGGTAAAGAAAAGCTCCCGGTAGGCGGCATACCGTGCCGCATAAGCCTGCAGAGGAAGCAGCGCTTTGTGGTAGTATTCAACCAATGCTTCACGTTGCTTCACAATGGCGCAATCCAGCAATCCCACCGAGGATAGGTACAGGTTTTCGGCAAATATAAGCGACTGCATCAGCGAGGGTTCAATCGTGTGGATAAAATGGCACTCCCGCAGTATGTCATCGAGAATGTCGCGCAACGTTTCGGGAAATGTGTCAGGGGCGGTAGAGTAGTAAGGCATATCTGGACCCATCTCCAGCAAGAGATAAAACACAGCCGGACGTTGCGGTTCGAATGGACTATCAATGAGATTTCCATCCCAGGAATAGTCTTCACCCTCTATCGCCAGTACAGCAGAGCAATCGTTCACCAGATAATGGACGTAAGCAGCGGTGGAATCGAGCAGCAGATCTCGAAGCGCATCCTGCATCCTGTACAGCACTTGCTCAATAAGACGCTTCAGCTTCATAACGTTGTAGATTTCCCACCTGCCCACACCGATGTTGAAGTGGCCGTTTCCTATGCGCGATAGCAGCCTATGCAGATGCATGGTAGTGCGTTCGATCCAAGCGTTTTGAAGGTACTTCATTGTTTTGCTGGTTTGCGTTAGGTTCAACTTTTCGTACTCATCCAGCGGGATAGGCTTATCGCTAACCACAACAAACATGGGTAACTTTCGCACCATTTCACATTCTTGATTCACGAGACGCAGTGCGTGAAACACGTTCGTGTCACAGAGCAAGGTTCGGCGTCTAAAACGGTCGAGAAGGCGAACGATTCGTTCCCATTTCAATTCATCTACTGGAACATCCTTGAGAGCCTTCAAGCTATGGCTAAAACTGGGTTGTTTAATAGGCACCGAACCATCGGTCCGAAGATGTTGGCCTACTGCGAGGCCAATGTGGTAGTCTTCGTAAAGGTTCTTGAAAACTCCGTAGATCTCGTCGCCCGCACGTCGCAGTATGCTTTGTTCAAGTGCGCGTCCCGGCGCGAAGCATCCATTACTGGTGATGTGCTTGCAGAGAAAACGAAACCGGATGGCGTTTTCGGCCGTATCGCGTGCTTTAACAGCTGTATCAATGCGTTCAGCAAACTTTTTCGGATCTTCGAAGGGGAAGTAAAGCTGCAGCCTCGGTATAAGGTAAGACGTTGTGGAATCTTGTTCACTAACTTCCCACTGATTGGTGCACGGGTCCTGGTTGATTACGATGTAGCTTCGCCAGCGTGCGTAGGGCGTTGTAATTGCAATGACTTCCATATTTCTCCAAAAACCGACCACTCCAGGATCGAACGTATCATACTCACAGTCATCAAACAACGCTAGCGGCATGAAATGTGCGCCCGAGCTAAGGTCGATCTGCTCCCACAGCGGTAAGCAAAAGGTCACATTATCAATACCTTTCTCCTTCAGCAATGCTTCCAGCTCACGGGGATCGGTCAAACGACGATGGGTAAAGTTGAATATAAACTGATATTTATCACATTTCGGTGCCTGGTGATTTATGGGAAAGGAAAGGAAGTAAGATAACAGAGGGCACACAGGCACACAGAAATCCGTTTTTTTACTTACCCGTAAAATCTGATCAGCTGTTTTGCTGGATGTGCTGAGCCGGTGTAATTCCTTACTGGACTGCCTTTTCGTCGTGGGCAAGGAAATGCGCCACGGCATCTGATCTAGCTGCGGTTGTGAAATAATTCGTGCCGTTTTTCGTTGCATCGTGTTTGTTCGTGCGCGTTTTTGGGACTAACTGCCAAGGCGAGTATGATAGAACTAAGGTTCACAGCCTACTAGAGAGTAAATACGTAAGGTCCAAACGCAGATCTGTGTTTGTGTTTGATATGGTACGTATTTCTAGGACAATTTCGATTCTATTTGTGTATGAAGGGAATCATGTTTTTTTGTGAAGATTTGTTTTACTTCCCAAAAAAGCAAATCGAAACCTTATCGCTCCTCGAACAAATCACAAATTGGATTAGATTTTTCCTGCGCAAACAGACAGATAGGCGTCCACGTTTCATCATTTCCCAACACAATTCCCAACCAACGCGGGCCCAAAACAAAGTTAAACAGAACATTAACACTTTTGAATCAAGAAAACAGGCCTGCTTTAAATTCAGCCAATCTTTTGATTAAATTAGTGCTTGAATATTATCTCCCCTTTTATTGAGCCACGCTTTGGACGGCTTCCCTTTCCCCGGGGAAGTTTCTCAAGCAACAAACTCGGAAGAACAAAACCGTCTATCTACCGGCAGGCCCAACGCTTGTTCTTATTTTTACCCACATCAAACGAATGTGGTTCGGACGGACGAAAAGTGAAGCGCTAGCGCGGGGACAGCGTGCGTGGTCCGGGCAGCTGGAAGGAATATTTATTCTATTTCTTTTGAGTTTCGGTTTTTGCGGTTGTGTATTTTGAGGCTTTCTTTAAAGTTGGGTTTCTCCTTGTTCTGTTCCAAGCGTTCCTTCCCTGACTTTGAACCAGTTCACTGGACCTTCGCTGTGGCGGGGCTGGGGGATAGATGGGGATAGCCTTCCATCTAAGCCAGCTCTCGGAAGAACAAGTAAAACCCAACATGCCTCAACAATGCCAATCAAAGGATGTCCATTTGTGGCGAAACATTTTATATTTTCCTTTTCCCCTGCCTTTGTGTGTGTGTCTGCTGGGGGTGCTGTGTGTCCACCGTGCGGCCAAAAAGGGGGGCTGCGAAGGCTGCGGCCCAGTAGGAAAAATTTCTACGCCCCAGAAAGTCCGAACGGACGGAAAGATAAACGGATCTGTGCAAAAAATCTGCTGTGTTTGTTGTGGCGATTTTTCTTTCTTTATCCCTTTGTTGAGGACGTCGAGAGAGAGAGACTGTGTGTGTGTGTGTGTGTGTGTGTGTGTTTTTTCTCTCCACTTCGTCGTTTTTCTTTCGCTTACGTTGCCCGAGCGCCGTGGTACAAACTTTCCAACCGCAAAAATGGTCAATTTTCGTTCTGTTTTTTTTTATGCGTTCATTCCATTTTTTTTTCTTCTTCTGAAAGTTCACCGCTTTACCTCGAGATTGTTCTAATCTTCGGTTAGTTTTGGTTTTGCTTTTTAGCTTGGGTTTGTTCCATAAATTCCTTCTGGGCGGTGCTGGCACTGCTGGCTGCGCTGCTAAAACCTCTGGTTGGATGATTTCCTGACAATGGTACCTCGCTTTATCCGATTAGAAGAAATGAACGAAGAGAGAAGAAGGCTAAATTATAGAAATGAACCTGGCGGGGAGTTTGTACGCAGTCCAGGTACCATCGCCCCTCTTCCCCCCTCCCCCCGTACCGGTGTTACCAGGTGTTGTTTCCTGTTGCGGAACGCTTCAATGTGAATAATGTGTTGAGTGTAAGCAGCATCACGTTGCTGTGGAGAGAAGAATAGGTTTTAATTAAACTTGTTGTTTCATATTTTTTTTTAGCTTGTAGAAAAATGCTGGCAGAAGGAAAAGCAGCACAATAGCTCAATGATGATGTAGTTAATTAAACAGGACTTAAGCTTCAACTGTAACCATCTTGACATCATTAGGTTTCTTAGCTCATTGGGGTAAGTTGATCATTCTAAGTTCATCAGGCTTTAAATAGTGTTGTATGTTTTCTTGTAGGTATGGGTATGAGTTTATGAGTTTTTCACTTAAAATATTAGGTTTTTGTTTTTCTAAACATGCAATAAATATATTTGTATGATTTATTGATATGTGATTCTTTTAACAATTCATTCTTTTGGCTTTTAAGTATTCTTTTAAACAATTTCCAAACTTCTCGTGGCATGTTTTTCAATTTGTTACCTTATCCTAGATCATTACATACATTATTCGTTACTTTTATACGATTTGAATTTTTTATTTGGTCTTATTTTTGAATTTTTTCATTTCTTGTTTTTCTTTTATTTTTAAATGTTATTTTTATATTATTGTGTTTAGTTGCCTATTTAGTCTTAGTTTAGTCTTAGCAATGTGTTAAATTTTTAT
This sequence comes from Anopheles melas, assembly GCA_000473525.2. Lineage (NCBI taxonomy): Eukaryota > Metazoa > Arthropoda > Insecta > Diptera > Culicidae > Anopheles > Anopheles melas. Next base: position 6,979 of record AXCO02010641.1, read on the forward strand.
TTACAATTTTGACTTTTTTTAGTTTTATTTTTATATTCTTTTGTAGATTTATCTAACAGTTTTAAAACGGTAAACAGTGTACTTTTTCACATGTTCAATAATTGTTGTTTAGTCCTTTTTATGAGTCGAAATTTATTTTTCGTTTTCTTACATTTTACTTTGCTGCCGCACAAGTCTTTTTTCCTTAATCACGATATTTTTTTCGAACTAATCATAAAACAAATCCACTGTCTGTCTGTCTCTGTCCTCTAAAGCTCAACTTTCACTTTCCATCATTTGCATCGTGTGCGGGGCTGTGAAGTTGTGTTGTGGCCTGAAATCCTTCTTTGACGTGTTGGTGCTTATCGTACACCTACTGAACTACGGAACTTTTCCCATTCATTTGGCACCGCATCAAAAGAGGTTTTTGGACGACACATCGCCGGAAATCTGGCCCATTTCCGCTCGATAGAACCATTGCCAGTGCCTTTTCCGAAAGTCCCGTCTATCTGCTCGCGGGTGGACGGTTCCTTAGATAAACTGGGCTGTGTGTATCTACCTAAAGTTTCCTGCTGGTTCGTCTGGCGCTCCCAGTGGGAGTTTCTGCGAGAAATGTGGCTGTGCGGAAAAGATACAACTCGTCAAGAATTCAAGAAGCTATCAACGTTTTGCCCGGCATGGCAAACCCCAATCGATTGCAAAACTTAGCCGACTGCTCTGTCTTTTGTGGACTCGCAGACATGAGGGCACATATAGGCACACGCGTGCAGTAGGGCCAAGATTTTCGATTTGAAAGTTGCGAAAATTTAGTTTTATTAACTTTTCTCATATCATTCATATCGATTATGAGATTTCCTCTGTGTGCGTGTGTATGTGTGTAGGAAGGGGCAACATTTCAGATATCGCAAGCATTTTGTTCGCTTTGTTACACTTCGTGGCAGCGGGCCGATTGGGGTGATGTTGGCCATCTCCGCTTGTCATCTTGCGGAGACCGTTGCTCGAGGGAAGGCACATTTCACACAAAAGCTTGGCTCGACATTTCAGTACAGATTTAGATTTTTCGAGAAATTTTTCCACACACACACACACATGCACCCACATCTTTTCGTTCGGAGAAATTGTTCGCTGGCGTCGTTCGACGATACCGGTAAAAGGGGAAACGTACCATTGTCAACCGAATCGATTCAGCGATTTACAAAGGAATCGCATGTATCTTCAAACCATTAGAGAGCTCCACCGGCTTCCGGTGTCGACTTCCAGGCCGGGTCGGGTTTTGCGTTCCAATATCCTTTTGTATCCGCCCTATCGACAATGCTACACGGGGCTACAAACGGGAACGGAAGTTTTTCAGCTTTTCACTGCCCGAAAGTTTTGTCGTGATACAAACGGGCATGTCGGTAGGAAATTGACATGAATTTTGTACCTCAGAATGGGCAGGAAGCACACACACACACACACACACACATTAAGGAGAGGAATAGGCTATTGAGCAAAGGTAGCGAGAGGCGCACCGAGGATAATAATGCTTCAATTAGCGTCGCTCATGCAAACGCGTAAGCGCAAGCATTTTCCACAACGTATATCAATCAATTGCCGTACGTACGATAAAAAGGGTATGGAGGGAAAACGAAACGAAAAAAAAAGAATTCCGAAACAAGACACCTCAATCTATTGCGCGTGCTGCATGTAAAATCGTGACACGTGTGGTTCTGGGAAGTTTTTTTGTTGCTTCACCACCACCGCAAGTTCGATTCCATGCTCGGATCGGAACATTGCAAGGAAAGGGAGAAGGGGGCTGGTTTTTGTGATGATTTGCAATCCCCATTTCGTATCGCGAACCACTTTCACCGCCAAAATGTCAAATTTTGTTTATCTGGTGCCATTTTGTATCGGAAACGGTTCGTGCAACCTCATCGCTTTCAGCCTCTGCGTCACGTCACGTATGAGGTTGCGGAACAATTATGTGTGTTTTTGTGATGCGGGGAATCGTAGAATGATACATTGTGGTACAGTGGTATGCGGTGGTACATTGAAGAGAGACAATTTATTACAATGCGTGTGTTTCGAGGAATGGAGGTGTTGAAAATTATTGTTAGCATTTTGTGTTACAAACGCCTACAGTCAGAGCTTTTTGGCTTTGACATGAGAGCTGGGTTGAATGGGAAGAGACTTTCAGGAAGTAATCAAACATATCAGCTTTTTATTTGTGCTTTCTGTTTAAAGAGATAAATGTATACATTTTAAAGTTTAATTTACAAGGTATAGTTTTAAATTGGTGTTATGATGTTAATCGACAGGAGAATATTTTATTGCTTTTATATATTAATTTGAAGATATTTTAGGGACAACATTGTTGTTTCACAATTAGAAGGAATATTTTACAAACTGAAATAATGAACTAAATCGTAAGCCAAATGTCGTTTATAGCCTATATTGCTACCTAAGAAACGGTCTGATACTCGACTCTGCTGATAGTCGAGACTCGTTACACTGAAATGTTGAGCGAGAGCGTCACCTGTTTGGACCGTATTTTCGTAGCATAGACAAAGATTGCAAGAAGTCTTAATCGGTGCTGGCACTCTTTAATTGAACTCTTATTTATCTCTTATTTAATTTATCTGATCAAATGATTGTTAATATGATACATGGACCACTCTTGGGATCATAATTCCTGAGCAACTGGTCTTGTTAGGCAATATACAGGTAGTGCTTCAGATACGCGGTACCTTTTATACGCGGATTCGCAGATACGCGGTATTCTAAATTGAACAGATATTTGAAAAATTTGTACTGAGTCGATACATAAATAGTCAATTGCAAAAGAAATTTCCTTCTGATCGATTTAACAAATCTTTCAAGACGGTATGCAATTGTTAATTTCAGTCAGAATTATAGCAAATAGTGAATTTATTGGACCTATTTGTTAAACCTATCACTTTCAGAAAAAAATACAACGAAAACTAGTGATATTTTTTCTGGAAACCGTGAAGTTAGACTTATGCGGAAATTCAACATACGCGGTTTCTTCTCGCTCCGTATTAAAAGCGTATTGCGGGAATAATCTGTACGAGGAATGGGGAAAATTATTAAGAAGCGAGGGATTCTTGAACATGTTTTGGTTTAAATTAATTGTACAATTAATGAACAAAAGCAATGTTGCTATAGTTTACCCAACACAAGCTTTTATAAGAAAATGAGTTTGTCGATCTGTACTCGTTAACGGATAATACTAATCCAATGTATTGGTTTAAGAAAATGACAAAAATGATGCTAAGTTTGATGATCTCATCGGGGTTTGCTTACCAATTACTAATGCAATATATTAAAATATTGAATCCACTTCCAAACATGCTATTTTTGGCAAACTTATTGATACATATACATTTACATTTTTTTTGAAATGGTGCAGAAATTCGTTTCACCCAACACAATCGTACCCTTGCCCGTAATCTGTCGTACCCCTTCACCAAGCTAGAATATACGAGTCCGATGAAAACCAATAAAGCTTTCCAAGCGTGCCCCTCACCGCATATGACAGCGCAAAAACAACGGCATACAGAAAACCGAAAATACAAGTTTGTGTCAATAGAATCGGATGACTTTCGCCGGTGCTTTATTTACTTTCACATTTGCATAGCAGCAGTCTTGTGCTAGATCAACATCTTCGGCTACGGCGATCGAAACGGCAGTACAAACAACCGACTGCGCAACGGTACCGGTGGGTTCCGGTGCGGTGGAGACGTCCCGAAACGGCTGGGAATTACTTTGTATTTCTTCCACGAACTCCACCCGAAATCGATCGATATTGGCTTCCGGTTATTGCTGCATGACTGGCAGTGATGTAAATTCGTCCCTCATCATCATCATCATCATCATCATCATCGGCACGTATGGTTCGCTTGTTTGCTTGCTTGCCATCAGCAGATGGGACATTCGGGCACAGTGTGCAGGTGCTCGAAACGCTGGCTTCGCTGGTGGTTTTGGAGATGTTTGTGTAGCTTGTCCAGCGCCCAGTGCCATTGATTCGTATCAGGTTTTGGCAGAAGACACATTCAGTTA
>AXCO02010642.1:0-11001 GCA_000473525.2 Anopheles melas
GCCACAAGAAGAACACCACACACACACACATACTCACTGCAGAACAGAGTAGTGAGAGGTTTGAAAAATCATTTTCCTGACTGCAAAACTGCAGTGGCACGTATGTGCCTGTGTGAATATGGACTCGGTTCGTTCGCCCTTTTCACGCTCTCGAGGGCATATACTTTACTCCGTACAAGTGTGTGGAAAGTTTTCCGTGAGGATTTAGCTTTACTGGCACACACACACACACACACACACACACACACGTGCCGGGCGTGTGAGGTGCACTTTGGTGCAGAAAATGATCCTTGAGCAAAGAGCAGGAATGTTTTATTTAGCAGGTAAGGCAACGAGTAACGGCATGGTAAAGGATTCTGGACGAAAAGGAAAATCATTCCCAGTAAGTTTTGGATTGCCATGGACTGTGGAAATGGTTGGCAAGTTCCAAAGTCCCCCTCGAGCACTGCAGATGTGAGGTGAGCGCAATACAATACGTGTAAGTGTGTGTATGTGTGCTGTGGGAAACTCATAACTAAAGTTTACAAGTATTAAACGCATGCGATGAAATTAAAAATAAAAATTAAACTGCATACAGCCACAGCCAGTCAGTCTGTCAGTCAGGAGCTATGCGTTCCATTATGACTTCTCCACGTCCGACGCAGATTCGACCAAATTCCGGGCACCTACCAACACAATGCAAAAAGCCCTAATGAGTTTGCGAAACACTTCAATGCTTTTGTTTTGAGCTTGTTTGTTTGACGAGATGAATATGTATCCTCAGTCTGATGGAAAATGGTTGCGAAATTGATGGAGCTGAAATAAGTTCTAAAATTCCAATTCGAACGCCATTAGCTTGGCCACATATTAGCTCTATAGATGGATCAAATAAAACACCTTCTTGATTTCTCGAGCTAACTTCTCAAACAAACACCAGCCAAACTCGCTACCGCCAACGATCGCAACGCAGTGCTTTGTTCTTTCTGTCCACATTGGGCTTCTCCTGCCATGGGGGTTTGGGCAGGTGTTCTACCATCCCCAAGGCTACCCTAGCACCGTTTCGAGGGCAGGGAACGGAAAGGAAACCTCTTAACCGCATACCGAGCAAACCTCATGCCGGAGAACTTATCCGATGAATCCGTAATGCTTGATGCTTGGAACTTTTATCCATTCGGTACAAATGCTCATAATTTCAGCCTTCCCCGACGCCGATGCGTACAGGGCCCGCTTTGATTCGGTTTATCTACCCCCCAGGGGCCAGATTGCCGGTAACGCTTCAGCTCGTTTGACCTTCCGGTTATTAGGGCACTTTTTTTCGTCTTCTTCTTTACTTTGACTCCCGCTGCGATCTAAGTGCGCTGCTACACAGGCAGGCGTTCTACCTTTGGCGGGCGCTATACTCTGCAAAGCTTGTGGGTTTTTTAGTTCAAGAATAAATTCTTGCTTTACTTTATGGTTTTGTGGGGGAGTGTGGCTGGTGAAGACAATTTTATGCTCCACGCTACACGCACTGATAGTTTTGTGTTCGTTTTTTTTATCGCAAGCATGAGATGATCAAGTTGGTTTGCAACGTTTCACACTCGACAGTTTGATGAGTTAGCGCTAGAACTTTACTGTGTGGTGAGGTGAGGATGATTTGCTGATGTTAATAATATGCACGATGCAATACGGTGTGTTTATTATTAGCTTGTTAATTATGACAAATCAAGCCTTTAACATATACATAAAGAAGGTTCTGATTGATAAAGACAAACAGGGCTTGTACCGTCCGATCAGTAATGCTGTTATACTTTGTTTTACTCAGACTTAAATTAAATTATCGAAACAATAAAACGGATCTTAAAATGTGGAATATGGAGTAAAAATTATTATATCAAGTCAAAATTAGGACACTATAAACAAGTTTAATAGCAAGTAAGCCAAAAACAAAAGACATACTTTTTGCAATGAAAAAAAAGAAAACTAAAACACGCCAAAATCTAGTAAAATAAAGCAACATAACAGTAGTACCCATAAACCAAAGAGAAATACAAGACCAATATAGAAACAACAAGAGCTTTACAACAATAGTATAAAAAGTATAGCAAACAAAAAGTAACAAGTAAATAAATAATAAAATTAAATCAAAGTTTAAAGAAGATAGTGTAGAGAAAAGAGGAAATAGTTCTAATTGGTTTAATAACATTTTAATTCATCTAAGAGAAAAAAATCAGTAAGAATGATTGAAATTCAATAAAGCACATGAGTAAAGTTCATTGAAACAATTAAGCAGTACAATAGAACGAAAATACATTTTTCAATTGCAAAAATGTAAATTCAATTCATCAAATGAAACAATCAAAGATGAACAAATTAACTAAGGAGAGAATGAATTAGGGCTAAAAAAGTAATACATTGCAAACTATAAAATGTCAGTATCCACTAGTTTTAGTGAAACAAATACATTTGTTTATTAAATCCACTATTCAATTCTTTTGTTTCTGTAAAGATAACAAAGCTTTTCATCAAATTAAATAGAGCAATAATACCTCCCTTTGTGTACCCTTCGCTACACTTTTGTTCCGTTGTTATGCATCAAATACACCAACGCAAAGCTAATTGGTCAATGTTTACCGTGCTAATCGTCACAACAATCCTTCTTCATTCATCCACCTTGCCCATTAACAAACCTCAACGCCTACATCCGTACAAAAAAAGGATATTCGGTTCATCTTTGCAACACCAAGCCGAGGTCAGCGCTTTGTTTCGTCACGGACCGGAGCCGGAACGACTATTTTTGGCACGGGGAAAGAAAGTTTCACCCCTGTCCGTGTTTGACTTGCGATGGAGCAAAAGTTCAAGCGAAAATCAAACAAACTTACCAAAGGTCAGCCAAAGTAGGTGGGATATGGGGGAGCAGCGCCAGTGTGAAGACTCGCTGACATTTGAACCACTCAGCAAAATCTTACACCAGCCTCTACAGGGAATGTGAGAGGGAAGTGAGAGGGAAATAAAATGTATCGAGGGGGGACAAAAGTTTTGCCAGTACGGACTTTGGAAATTTGTTTTCTTCGTATGAAAAATTGATTGTAGAACAAATTTTGTTGCAGGCAAGCCGGTTCGATTTGTAGCATTGTGTGAGGGAAATTTTTATTTCGCGAGAACTACCAAATGAAACGAGCTTTTGTTATGCAATTTTGCTCGGTTTGTGTTGGAAATTGTTTGAGAAATGAATTACACGAAACTAAGGAATTCCTGGTACCTATGAGCGCGCTGCGTTTCGCTTCCCTATTTTCCCGAAACCGTTCCCAGGAAAAAGGAGTTCGTCAAACAGTAACAATAATACGGTTGAATTAATTCCTCCGAAAAGGCTTCTCCTTCTTTACATCCTGTTATTATGTCACGCCCAATACTGATGACGAGCGAGCAACGACAACGGACTGGAACGATGTGTGGAATGAACGCCATGCAAACAAAACAAAGCAAACGGTTCGTAGAAAGGAGTCGATTTAAATAACACTGGCACGGTATGCAACGATGTGGAAGGATTAAAAAAACTAAAAACACATCATCAACAGGGTAAGGGATGTGGTAAAACGGGATATCCCTGTCTCAGCCGATAGGGTGTGACATGTAAATGCTGCGCCCTGCTTGACACTTGACTCCTATTACTAATGATGATACCGATTTCCGGTTAAGTACGGGAAATGGTAACGGACGCGACGCGGTAGTACCCATCATCAATCCCTTCTGTCATCTTCCTATGAAGCAGAAGCACACACACACACACACACAACAGAAAACAAAACAAAACCCCCAAAGAACGAAGTATGATACCAAAACGAGGAGAAGAGTAAAAAAACGACAACATTTCTCATTCAATTTTCCTCATAATTGTTATTCCATGGCGCGCACTTTCACTGTCACAATATTTTGGGTAACCGGAAGCGTCGCGAAGGCCAACCTTTCCGGGAAACTGTGCGCGTTCCGCAGCGACCAAACGCGTGGTTTGTCTGTTGCTTGCCGTCCCGGTTAATGATGCTGCAGCCGGAGAAGAAGCAACCAAACCCGAACCAACCAACGCCATCGTTGTTGATCGATTTTTCCGCCCCGGCTGCGATCGTAATCGAACATGTGTTTTCCGTTCCGTTGCATTCCGTTGCTCGAACTTCTCGGTACAAAACCGAAAGAAAAAAAAAATAACGGTCTCCAAAATCGTCTGGAGCTTCAGTAAACTCGAATGCCGGGAAAATTGACACTAAAATGTGGGAGGGAGTGCAGAGATCGAAGGTTCGGCCCGATGTTTATGGGGAGCCACCCCTCCGGAGAGGAACGACCGTTGGAAAGTGTTAGCGAAAGTGGTAGTGACAGACGACGTGACATCGTCCACGTTGTCACCGGAACCCTAAACATAAATTCGATGCTCGTGCACGATGGCGGGTTTGATAGAAGGTAGCACGCCTTTACCGCCCACAGTGTTTGTTTTAGGGGTTGAAGGAATCGCTAAAGGGATATCCCAATTTAGTGACATTTTTCGGAGTACACAAAATGGAAAAGGGGCAATAGATCAAAGGTGCAGTAGCTGTGAAGATGATCTTTCTGAATGCTTAGCAAGCTACGTGTGTTGTTTATGATGATGATAATGGAGATGATGGAGATTATGGAAACATTCCATCTGTAACGGAAATCGTGTTTGGTTTTGTTTCGTATATCTACAGTCTGAAAGGAAAATTGAAAATGCTCAACGATCGTTTAGTAATTCTTCACTACTGCATTTGATAAGATATTTGCCGTTGTACATTTTATAATTTTTCCATTTTCTTTGTAGTTTTTGATAGTTTTACTGCGTTTCCCACGACTTATTAGTCGGTTCCCATCAATTTTTAGTTGGTTCCCATATTTGTTTGGTACGTTTTCACGATTTTTTGGCCGTTTTCCAGAGTTTTTTGGTCCAATTGTATTGATATCCATTCGGACGATACCAATAAATTATGGGAACGATCCAAAAATCTATAGAATACGATGAATAAATCGTAAGACGAGTCCAAAAAATTATAGGAACTGACCAATAAATCGTGGGAAACCCTGTATTTGTTTTTCATGATTTGCTCATTGCCATTTGATGTTTGCATGCTCTGCTATGTTATTTATAATAATGAGAAAATTATCATAATATTTACACCAGATCCTTATATTCCAATTTTGAAAATACATTATTCTTAGTGTATAAGTACATTTTGCTCGCACACTGAATACGAACAAATGCTACTCACGCACTTTCTAATATAAAATTCTAATGCAATTCTCTAAATAAACAACATAAATTAAAGCTAATTCAATTTGAGTACAAATGAAGGTTAATTGAACTGTTTACTGAATTTTGTAAATACAATAAATCGCAATTCAAATTGCTAGAAACAATTCTTGATTTAATATGAACACAATGCAAGAAATACTGAAATTATTCTTTTTTTGAAAGTGAAATCAAGCCATATTTCCAAAAATTGAAAAAGAAAAGGTATTATAAACAATAAAGAGATTCATAAAAATAGTCAATTACTCAAACTTTTTAAACTGCTCAGAATTATCAACCTTTTCAATTGTGAAAGTATTATTCTACGTGCGTGACTCATGCATACGGATCGATTTCAGATGTTAACGCAAAGAACAGATTTTACAAAAATTGATTTTAACATCTTTGACTTTGCCTTTCATCTAAGGTTATTTTTTATTCAAATAATTACCAAAGGAATGTCTGTATTTATATCAGCAAAACTTTGCATATAATATCTAGATTGTAAGCACTAACCTTAACCGTTCGTATATCATCGTTACTTTGTTCGCTTTACAAAGGGATTACAAAGAAGAATGCAATTAGCAAATGCAGTAATTAAAACAATTAAAACAATCAATACTAAACTCATCCAGCGAAGTACCATGCTTTCCTGATGAGCCGCCCTAACGAGCGGGTGATGAGTAAAGCTAATGAATTATAAAAATAAGGAAATGCAAGTCGTATTCAAACCTAATCTGTGTGCCCGCTGCACAAAACTTCTTTCCCGGAACGAAGTTGGCACACCGGGAAGGGGATATTCACATTAAGTCTAATTCCGACCAGTTTACGCCATCCATATGCACTGCAGCGTATGGAAAAAAATATGTACACTTCTTGTTCCTCCAGCCATCCGTCCAGACCGTCCAGAGGAGAGCAAATAAAATCGCAAAATTAAACTCATTGCATCTTGCAACACACAGCAACACATATGCTTGAGTGCTTGTGCGCCTTTTTATCATGCTGCGCCAATCGGCGGGTGTCACTGTGCCGGCAATGAGACACACTTTTAAGCAGGAAGTAAAAATTAAACGCAATCGACCCGTTCCACGACTTCAGCGACCAAACGCCGTCTGCAGGACAGCTCAAAGTATACGCCAAACTGTGAAGCGACGGGACAATTTCCTGGAGAAAAGCTGTTGGCTGCTGCTGCTGCTGCTGCGGTGGAAGTGCACTGCCCGCCGTGCAGCCTCTCGATGGGCACACTTTCTCGAGTAGGAACACTTCCGGCTGGGCAGACCGATCGGGAACGACGAATGCTCCCACACTCGAGAGTTTCCCGTAATGCCCGTTCGGGTGCTCCTTATTTCCCAACTTCCTTACGGCACTGCAGGATCTTATTCTCATCCGGAGTTTGGATGGTTCGGGACAAAAGTGCATACACCGGATTGCAAGGTTGATGCCATTCTTGACACAGCAAAACATCCCACACATCCGGTAATCGCGGCTAGGTGCCGCCGCTCTATGCTACGGACTGTCATATTGTTCATTCGTATAGCGCTCACGGGTGTCTGCTGTGTCATTGTTGTTTCGTTTTTCTCTCTTCCGAATCATCTATCGTTTCGGTCCTTTGCCCTTAAGGGGGAAGCTCTCTTATTTTTTCTAACTCTCCTAAGAAGAAGGTCATATCCGTTTCTTTTGAATCGAAGGATTGGGTGAATCCCTGGTGCGTTCTTACAAACGATGATTAACCTGGCATACAATTACGGTTGTGTTTGGGTTTGCTAGATGCTGCGATGGAACGGATCCGTTCGGAAACGATCCATTTTTGTGCATTTTTCATTCATGCTCGAGGTGAATTTGTTTCTTGCTATGTTCAATCCTTTTGCCTTCGGTTCAATGGGGTCGTGCTGAATACGAGACAGATTAGTTTGATTTATGTTTGTTCGGGAGAGATTACTGAGTTTTGTATGACCGAGGTTTGGGTTATACTTTTCCAAATAATCAAACCTTTCTCGTGGACTTTATCATTTGAAACATTTCATTACCAATGTTGTTGTTATAATTAATGTTTTGATTGCTCTGCTGAACTTCCATCGAAGTGTTTTTGATTATTGTTTTATCTTTATTTAGCTTAAAAATATGTATTCAAACATCATTTATTTTTTATTTGAGGTTTGCGTTATTAGACAAAATACTATCTATATCACAAATTAAATTGTATCATAAAATTGAAAATATGATTGGCATAGTTTAAAAAAAAAAAATTGTGCAAAATGAATTTATTGACAATTGCTAAATTTTTACTCTTACTCACCTATTTTTGTCTCGAAGGCACCAAATATTGACAGCTTGTCTCAATTTTCGTCTCGAAGGCATCAATTTTTGGCAGTGCGCTTCATTTTTTGTCTCTAGGCATCAATTTTTGACTGTGCGTCAATCGCTTTATTTACAAAATTTAACGTAATTTCTTAAACTGTGTGTACTGAAATCATTGAATTGAATTGAATTGAATTGAATTAGTAGTGAATATTGAAATAATTTAAAAACAATCTAAAAAACAAATAAAAAAATTTAAAAAAAATCGAATAAAATATTTGTTCTGCCAATTTTGGCGTGAAAAAATGGCATGTATTTTCAGGTGTTAAAAATGGCTTTAGAAATTGTAAAATTTGAAAAAAAAAACAATCAAATTATCTGATTTTTGTATTTTGTATGTGATTTAACATAACAATTGTCAAAAATCTGCTCAAATACCTATTATCACGATTCCTACAAGAGTAAAAAAGTGACGACTTACAGACAAAAATAGGTGCGTTAGAGTCAGTAATTGATGCGCACTGTCAAAAATTGATGTCTTCGAGCCAAAATTAGGTGGCAACGATTGTATTGAGAATTTAATCTCAGATATCTAAATTTTATGAATGTTTTGTTCCCAATCGAAGAAGGATTAAATGAGTAAAACATCATTTTGAAAATCGCCTCTTCGTATAGTTGTAAAATATTGTCATTTTCAACACTTTTCACACCATACATCCCAGCCCCAATCCTACCCCGAAACCATAAAATTCACATTCATTTTAAATCCCAAAAAAAAAAAAACAAAAAAAATTCGCAAGCTTTCATCCAATTTGACACCATTACCGTCACGGGCACTCGTTTTTGACACGCATCATCGCCCAATTCTCATTAACTCACATTGTCACCAACACACGGGTACCACCCAACGTGAAGTGAGCCTCGTTAGGCGCAGGCGCAAGCGACAATGGCACCGGGGTTCGCCCGCCCCGTCCGCCCGTGCCAGGGTCTCATCAATTAAAACGCCATAAAGTATTGTAAAGACGCACCGTGCCCAAAACGACCGATAGAAAGCGAACCAATTCCCACTTCGACAGCCGCCGCGCGGCACAAGTTCATCCCACGGTTAATCGTCGATGGAAATGAAATGAAACCCTCAACCAAACCCCGCGGTCCCTCGCAACCCCTTTCGATTTCACTGGACAGGAGACAGGAGGGGAGGGGGCATACGAAAACGAGGCCATCGAGGGCGCACTTTCGATTTTTCATGCTCATCCCTCATTCACACCTGTGCGCACAATTATGCATCGGCACCTACCGGTACACCTCGGGGTGAAATTTAACGAAGCGCGTTTTCCCCTTTGACGCCGCCCCGCATTGTAGGGAAATGGAGTATCTCATAGGAAGCGGCTGAGAACACGCCGCAAATGGGAATGAAACGGAAAACCGGATCCACGGGGTGGTATGTTTTGAGAATTTGTTCAGGAAATTAAACGCCACACCGTCGCCACACCGGCTTTCCTACCAATCGTTGCTAAAAGTGAATCTGTTTCCGGGGAAGAGGTTTTGCAGACGCTTGCAGCTGATTGGAAAACAAGAGCACATGGAGGCAAACAGAAACGGGGCAGCAAAAACAAACATACAACTGCAACCTGCTTCCCACTGCAATCCAACTACATGTGGCTCATCCTCGTGCATGTGTGTGTGTGTGTTCTATTTACGCTTGCATTTCGGTAGAGAAAGTGAACCGAAAGGCTTTCCACCGTGGTCGGTGAAAGTGCGTGCGAAAATGTAGATCACTCTTATCAATCGAAGAAACGCACACAAAAGAAGCAGGTGAAATACAAAGCAACAAGCATTAGGAGCCGTGGGGAAAATGTGAAACAAAACCATTATGACAATAGGAGAAAAAAATGCTCGCCCTGTAAGTGAATTTTTCACTGTTGCCTGGCAGACGCTAACTCATACGATAAGAGACGAAGATCTCTTAAGATAAGATAAGTGTACGAAAAAAAAACACCCTGTTGTTTGCTCTTGACGTCAATTCGACCCCAACAACCTAGATGTTTGTCGGTCAAAAAAAGGGCAAAAATATTGAATGTCGTTTGTTTGTTCTTGTTTTTTTCCGGATGCGATGATAACGATGATTTTTTATCGTGTCACACAGCAAAGCAACATAAAGTGCACAAAAAGGATCATTTACGGGCTTTCGGGGAGGTTTGTTTGCTTATTTGCGTGAAATAGACTTCGCGGTAGCAAAAACAAATTTTCTCCCGAATAAACTTTATGCCGGTGATGCTGAAAACGTTACGGGTAGGGAAATTCTAGGAACTCCCCATAAATCCCCGTCCCCATAGCCATGCCGAGGGCCACCCATCGCTTCGTGGAATTTTTATTAGCCGATCATCAGTCGGAAAATCAGCAACATTATCCACCACCATCCACAGTGCTGCGCGTATCGTTAGCCAAGCTGTGTGCAATCAAACCATTCTAATTCGATTACCGGTATGTTCCCTATTTGGGCACAACAATATTGCACAATATTCTAGTTGGGATGCTTTTTTGTTGTTGCTTGTTTGTTTTGTTCCAATAATGCTTAGCGGATGGATGGATTTGAAGATTGTAAGCGCAGGGGAAAAGGATAGTAACGAAAAGGTCATCAATCAGCAACGGAAAACAATTTTGTGATCTTTTTATTGGAAGTAATCTATGTTTTATGGTGATCTATCAGTTATCCATTTTCAACTGTCTCATGTACGATTTAATTTATCTTATATTTCCGCTACCCTGCAATACATATTAAAAACCGAATAAACCATTCTTTCTGAATAAAAAAAAACCTTAAATTACTTCCCTTGCTTCAATACGTGTTTTAGGATTATTAATCGAAGTTTAGTAATTATTTCATTGTTGATTGTTATTATAATTAAAACATTTAGTTGGTATTAAGTAAAGTAAGATATTACCGGGTTTCATATTTCGTCAACTATAGTTTGGATATAGTTGATTGAATATGTATTCATAGCTAAACTTAAATCTGGTCGGATGAATTAATTCGATCGAAAATATTGTTGATGGAACGAAATTTCAAAAGATTATTTCGAATGCCGTGGTAAAAATTTAATTCTTATGAAATCCAAATGAAACAATCAATCAATCATCAGTCCACTTTCTCAAGCTCGATCGAAGCGTTAACAATCGAAGCGGGTTGTCAAGAATACCATAAAATGATGCATTCTTTGAATGGTTTTAGAACATTTTATTATTATTATTATTATTATTGTTACGTCGTATGTTGTTACGTCGTTCGAGTTGTACCACTAGACCAGGGGCCTCCAAACTTTTCAGCTCGCGGGCCGCATTGCTTCAAATATAACTATATTGAGGGCCATTTGAAGCTACCTTTAACTTATGAGTGAACGTTTAAATCTCGTTTTTATAATAAAATACCAACGATACTTGTACAGTTTCGT
>AXCO02010648.1:0-10879 GCA_000473525.2 Anopheles melas
AAAAGGGGGTCGTATATGGTTCAACTTAGGTCGAACTGAAGGACAAACAACCTTTTAATAGAATCTACAGAATATGAGATAGAATCTACAGAATACCATGATGAGTATGTTCATAGGAATTGAACAAAATAAACCGCCTAAATGTATGCAAACCGCATTACATGAGCTGCTCTAAAGAGCTATCGTACATAGAGGATATCTAAATTGCTTTTAAACAGACAAAAACATTTTGAAAATCCTCTCTATGAGCATTATTTTCCGGTAAAAGCAATGTGTCTGGGCCAAAAGCTGCTGAGTCTACTTGTAGAGCATATTTCACCCGTAATCTTTGATGTTGTGCCCATTAATTTATTCACACTTTTGGCGAGAGCTGTCCTATCCACATTGTGGGCCCATTCATGGAAAGGAACTAAAATGCAAGACCTTTTCCCTTTTGTGTTTTTGTTCACAAAATTCCCAGAGCAAAAGCACAATCAAGCCTCCCCAACAGGCATCAACACTGCCTTGGACAGCGGCATACTTACGCAGCTGCGGCCAGATATCGTTGTAGCTGTTGTTCCACAGGCTCATGTCGAACTCGTTGTCCGTCGGGAACAGCACGTTCTCGCGAATGTTGAAGGTGTTAGGAACTTTCGGTAGGGCCGTGGTGAGCGGCAGAAAGGAACAGCAGTGGTAGGCGTACGACAGGACGAGCGTCTGGATGCGGGGGAACGCTTCCGGCGGCGGGAACTCGCGCAGATGTGGATTGTTGAACGTTTTCAGATGGAGCAACCGTTCCAGCCCGGCCGTCGGTAGCTGCGGGAAGAGATTATTGCCTAGGTTTCTGCAATGATAAAAAAGTGACGCACAGAAAATAACCAAATTATATACGTTTACACCACCATCATCGTTGCACTTACAAGTCTTCGAGCTTTTTAAGTGGCCGAAATGCGTCCGCATGGATGAAGAAAACACGGTTCGATTCCATGTCTCTGTGGGAAAAGGTCAAAAGGAAACAAAAAAGCACAAAAAAACACCACGTTGCAATGAGATAAATGCAATTGAATTTAATTTCACCGATGATTTATGCTCCAATCGGGATGATTGTGTTCGGTACCGCCGCGTACTTACAGCACTTGCAGCCGGACCAGCCCGACGAATGCGTCGTGCGGAATAGATTCGATTTCATTGTTCGAGAGCAGCAGATCGTGCAGCTGACCGAGACTAGAGAACGGTGCACCGTGCAGTGAGCTTATCCTGTTGCTGGCTAAATCTCTGCATTGCGTTGAGAGCGTTGCGGGAGGCGTGCCGTGGGATGGGGGTTTATTTTTCCAACGGTGGGGTTGGCAGCAGTTCCAGCAGGAAGCACAGCGCACCCACAGGAAAAAAAGGGGATGGAACCGGAGATGGAAAAATAGAAAGCGTCAAGCGAGCGGGTGACACCACCGTAGATAATAAAGAAAAATGTAATTTTCCCATCTTTCTTTCACTGTTGTCGCCCCCACCTTCTTGGACGACTTGGCGGAGAAGAGAAAAGTATAAAGGGAAAGGATGCATACTTACAGCAATCTTAAATCACGACAGTTTGTTACATTTGGAATGCTTAACAATATATTGGATTTCAAATCCCTGGAACGAGTTCAGAGAGAGAGAGAGAGGCAAAAGAGAGAATGAACAAAAAAAAATAAGAGGGTCAAATGGAAGCGCTTCCACACAGGTCCGGGTCACTTACAAGCTTCTCAAGCGGGGTGAAGTCTTACAAATATGATCAGGTATTTTGGACAGGTTGGCTCGGTCCAGCCGCAGCACCTCGAGCGAAGTGCAGCCGTCCAGTGGAGGTAGTTCATTGAGGCTGCGCACATCGGAAAGAATGCTTTGGTCGGGTCGGGTGTGAAGCGAAAGGTAAAGAATGGCAATTGTGAGAAGTAGCTTAGGATGGAACTAGCTGGAGCTGGATGGTACTTACAGCTTTCGGAGCCGTGGCATGTTTTGCAGCGCGCCGGGTTTGATACCGGCCAGCGGGTTGGACTTTAGATCCAGCGAGACTAGATTTTTCGGAAAATCGCCCTTCGATACCCATCGGATGCGATTGTTCGATGCCGAGCTGCGGAAGGAATTGGGGTTGAGAAACCAAGCTTATGCAATGTTTTAAGGGGGCATAAAAAATCACGATACGATCCGAAGTTTCATATAAATTCCTATTAGTTTTTATATAAAAATAACCCTCCACTTCTGGCTGTTCCTGGCAAAACAAAACTATAAAAGCGAATGAAAGTTTCTGTCTCGTAAAAGCTGCACGAGCCTGCCTTCTCGCACCCATCGCAACAGGAGGCTGATGGTACCAGCCTGTGTGACAGCCAGCAGCCGTTCTCCGTCCAGCGAAACCGTGCTGACGAAGCAAACGCCCCGGGGCGAACCGGCCACTAATAGAAAACGACGTAAATCTTACAGCAGAAATGTTGAAAGGCTTATGAATAATGAATGAAGCCGGAAGCGTAAGCCGGACACTATTCACCACCAGGACCTTTAGCCTCCCTAACCCCCAACCGTGTGTCTTCGTTTGACCTCGCGACTTTCTGCAAAAGGCATCGCAGCAGGGAGCGGTCTGAGTTGAAAAATCCCTCGTTTTGATAGACACGGTACAGTTTGCGGGATTGCACTATCAAATTAAAGGGAACTAGCAGTCCAAGTAGTCCAAGACGTGCCCCCGAGGACTGTGTGTGTGTGTGTGTATGTCTTCTTAAGCAGCGGATGCTTAAGATTTGCCTGCCGGCGGCGGTTAAACGATGGCCCAGCAGACTGGTACGGACACAATCGCGCTTGCGGACACAACTAATGGGAAGGTAAATCCAATTAGTTAAAAAGCGGACAGGACAAGCAGTCTGCGGGAATGGACCAAGACAAAAGCACCAGTAATTGCCTTGATATGACCCTTCGGTGGATCTTGGACTTTTGCTGTTTTGCTCTCTCTCCATTTCTTTCCCTCGGATGATGCCTGTATTTGCTGTCCTCTGTTAACCTGGAGAGGTTCCGGTTGGTAGAAGTAATATCCTGCTCTATTTTAATCGCATCGGAAGCACCCGGCAGCGGTTGTGAGGTGGAAAATTGGCTTGGCTCCTCGTATCTGTGCTTTCTCACGAAACCTCTCCTGTGGCTTCTGCTTGGCAATGTGAGAGAATTGAATGATGAGGTAATGTGTAATAAGAGATTAAATTGCTGCGAAATAGGTCTGCCCACTTGTTCGGAAGTTGGGTCCGGTGGTTTGGTCTGTACTGTACGATTATTACCACAGCATAAAGCCGTACATGGAGATTGAAATTTTATATAACGCTGCACATTCTGGCTGCCCGTGTGGCAAAGCTCGGAACCCGGTGAAGCAAGCCAAGATCGGTCGGTAGTTTCTTTTTTGTTTTTGCAGAGGCATTAAAGTATCTCTGTGTGGCTCCACCCCGCTCGTTACTCGAACCGATTATAATACTGTTTGAGGTCGGAAAGGGGTCAGAAAAACTTACACATCACCTTTTCTTTTACCAGCAATTTTACAGCTTTATGGCCCTGTTCTCCCCATCCTACGGAAAGTCGCAATTTCCCACAACCAAATGGGCAACTCTGGTAGCGGTTCAATATCGTATACTTACATTTCCTGCAGCATCATTAGATTCTCGAGGCCAACAGGCATAGAGCTTAAGCTATTATCGTCTACATCTCTGCAGGAATGAAACAAAAAAAAAAACCCGGAAGAATGGAAACAAATGTGAAAAGTGCACTCGTTTGGAAGGGGCCGGAAATGCATATCACCACCAACCCTGCCCTTACAGTCACAAACACCATCTTTCTACCGCGCACGCTGAATTTATTCGAAAGTTTTAATCGTCCGTTGCCGAAAAAAAAAACACACAAACACACACCAAACGGGCATCCTTTTAACCAACCAACTGCGCTTCTCTAGGCGCGGTGGGTTTTATGCAAATAATTTTGGCAAACTTTATCCCTCTCGTTTATCTCTGCTGGCAAAGGGGATGGCGTGGATTGTGCAACGGCCGGTGGTTTGTGCGATGGGGTTTTTTTTTTTATTTGCTCCGATTTATTTGTGTGTGAAATTTATCTGAACCAATCGGACGGAGAGGGGAAAGTTTTGAAGCTGCAATTGTTATTTTTTATCACTTTATATAGCCGATCTGGGTCGGTAGAGGAGGAGTTTATGCTTGTGCAAATGACAACAAACGATCTGCAGCGTTGAGGTGTGAGAAGGGGGGTGGTGCTGTGACTGACGAGGGTGGTGAATTAAGTCACAGTGTTTTTTGTGTGTGGTTCGTGTTGAAGGAATACTTACAAAACTTTGAGTCGTGTTAGGTTCGTTAAAGCACCGGAAGTAATTTCACTTATTTGATTTCTTCTTAATATTCTGTAAATGATAGGTAGGAAGTTTGAGTTTAAATTCCTTTGCCAGATATGATTTTAGTAGATGATAGCCAAGTGAAATGCTTTAAGTATAGTCAATGCCATGCATATTGCATATCTTTAGGCGATTTGACTCTTTACAGGCTAATTTCATATGGTCAGCCGTAAAGTATGCAAACTCCATGACAATTACAGCTTACTCATCAATTTCAAAAGGCTACCATCTTGATTTGTTCAATTTAGCAAACAAAACCGATCTACTTACAACATGTATAAATTATCCAAAACTGGAAAATCTCGTTCTCTGATTATTGTAAGTAAATTATTACCTAGATTTCTGTAAACAAAAGAGATGAAAGGGGAAAAAATGTAACAAAATGAATACTTTCATTTAGAAATTTCGTTTCCCCTCGCCTCGCTCGGCGCTGGTCTGGGGGGGTATGCATTTAATGCTGCAAAGCGTGGCATCATATTTCAAACTGCCGAGTGATTTCTTTCGCTTTGATAAAATGCTTTGAAACAAAACTACATTTAAGTGTAAAAAAGACACAAAAGGTCACTGCTTTCAGGCTGATTGCGTATCAGTTTTCTTTTCTTTTTTTTGTGTGCTCTTGCTGTCTCCCTCTGTCTCTCTTTCTTACTCAATCAGAAAAGAAATGCATCCGGCACCAACACTTACACTGCAATGACACACATTTTTTTTGTGTTGCAAAAATGTCACATAAAATAATGTCATGGCTTCCAATCTCGGTCAACGCTTGCCAGATAGATCGTTCAGCGGAAAAAATGTCCACCCGGAGAAGGATTTCCGGTGCAAGAGAACAAAACGTACCAAACAAAAAGAAAAACACGCCCAGAGCGTTATCCATTCGCTGGAAGTGCGCCAACAGCGTTGCATCTTGCAACTGTTTCTCGTTGTGCGGAACGGGTCCGTATCGTGTGTCATATGCACGCAAAGGGTGCTCATGTCAAAATGTGCCATTGTTCAATCATATCCAACGACGGTTCGATTGGCTTTTGGCAGCTTTCGTCTTTGCTGTCAAGCTGCTGCTGCCGTTGGGTGAGTGTGGAAAAAATGAACATCTTTTGTGCGGTCCCGTGGAAAGTGCGGAACTATTGTGATTGATTATTCAACTTGTGTGGGGAAAGTTTGTGACAGATCCATTACGGACGAGTGCACTTTGACAAGCTGACAAGCGCATATGAAGCATGCAGTGAAATTGAATCAACATCCTTTCAATCGAGCGGCAGTTGAAATGCATCCCTGCAAACCCACTCACGCAAAACTACTTACAAAGCTTCTAATGATCTCAGTCCGATCAGTGCGTCCGTCGGTACCCGCTGCAGCAGATTGCCCTCCAGTCTCAGATTCTTCAGGAAGTGAAACCCCCGAAAGGTAACGTTCTCCATGTCGGCGATTAGGTTGTTGTCCAGGTAGCTGTCGGTAGTGATAAATCATAAACCGAAGAAAACCATCTCAGTGTTCGGAGATTAAACTTTGCTCAGAGGGAGACTGTTTGGGTTTGGTTTAGGGGGTCGTAACTTACAGCGTGGTTACCGTCCGGATGCGTCTCAGTGCTTCCATCGGGACGCGCACCAAACCGCAGCCCTGCAGTGCAATCTTCTTCAGGTTCGACAGCCCGAAGAACGCTTCACTGTTAATGTGATCCAGCTTGTTGTGGGAAAGGATTCTGTTCGGTTGGTTGGAGAAGAAGGCGAGTTGAGAGGAGAAATTAAAGTTAGTTTGAGCTTGCCTGTGCAGTGCGTTCAATTAGCAGTGAAAATTGAAATGAAAGCGTACACCTGAAACTTTGCAAAACCCTTGCTATGATCCTAGTTATGCGGAAGCGAGATCTTGTGTGCTGGCAAGGAGGAGCGTGTGGAAGTTAAAAATAAATCCTACGGCACAACTTTTTTAATGTACTTTTACCAACACAAAACTCTTGTACCAACTTGTACCAACGCAGGAAGGTGATTTCAAACGCAACACTCGATCCGCATCATCACTATCATCAGCAAGAGCCTTCAAAGAGTTAAACTAATAAAACTGCTGACTTATACGAGCATTGGCAGAAGAGAGGGCATTGAACAGAGGCAGTGTGGGTGATGAAAAACTTTTTAATTACAAAATATTTGCACTGTCGCTTCGTAAACCGGAACTGGCGCTTGTTTTTCTCTTCCTCGTAAAACTCAACCTATTTCGTCAAAGAGCGTGAGAAAGGCTCTTTCATACCTACGTCGTTATCGATTTAATTACTTTTGATCGGCAGGCAGCGGCCACTCAAACGCCGGCTCTAATTCTGAGCAAACTTTTGACACAAATAACGACCGAACCCGGTAGCACTAATTACTAAACTCTGTTCGCCTAAGAAGTTCATTTTTCATACTTACAGCTCCTCTAGATTTGGCAGCATGTCGAATGACTTATTTGGTAGGTTGGTTATGTTGTTGTTACTTAGATCTCTGCAAGGAAGAAGAAAAAGAAGGAAGAAAGAATCCCATTAGTAGTGAAAAAAACATTCACTGACTGTAGATTTAATGTGAGAGCACCCTTACACCCCCCAAAATTTGTAATGATCGCCACCGAACGGTTGGCCAGGGCGAAAGAATGAACAAATTGCTTCCGATCGAGTTGATTTCTCCTCCGTTGGATAATATTTCACTTCACCGATAGCAAAGTGCCACTCGAAAAACCGGCGACGTCCATTCCCCTCAACCCTCTGCTTTCCTGAAAAAATAACACTTCCTTCCGATGCCTTCTTGACACACACACACACACACACACACAGCACAGTCTGCCTACTATTAGCGTAGGTAATTTATGGCGAACGATCAGAAGCGCTACCCGTTCGAGATGGAGCTGTTTTCCCTTTGCCCGTTTCAAACGCAGGGGGCTGGGAAGAAAACATGAGGTAAGCGGAGGCTTTTCATGGCGTAAATAATTAGCCTCATCGACATCGGCGCTGCGCCCGGTAATAGGTTTGACCTAGTTTGGTTCGAAAAATACAACGAAAAAATATAAAATTGTGAAACACCACTCGACTGCTACCTTGTTTGCTAAACCGAGGCCGAAGCTGTGTAAACGTTTACCATAAAGCATCGAAAATATTGTTATCCTTTTTTTTTTTGGTTTTGCTCCCCGCTCTGGTGCGAATGGCGTCGCGTGCCTAACGGGGAGGATATAATAATCCATTTTGAGAGGGATATAATGGTAACCGGACGGACGGAAGAATTGCTGCACAAACCGGAAGTCATCGTGCGGCGGATGACGACGGTGCGACAAAATAATGCAATAAACTCTTCCGAAATGTAGCTTTTTGGGGTGCGGAGAGTAAAAAGTCTAACACGGGGCTTAAAATGTTCTTAGGAAGAAGCTTCTGGAAGCTTATGCAGGAAGGCAACAAGCAGCAACAATATGGTCTATTTTTGGCAGCGAGTTCTGCTGGAGCATCCTTGCTATTGCTATTTTCTGCTCCATTTCAAAGCTGGAGCTACGCTGTAGGCATTGTTGGATCAATAGTAGATTACCCCCATACACACGCTCGTCTTACATATGCTCGTTTCTCCCAATCGTTCATCTCAGCTTGGATGCGAGCGAAAAAAACCGAGACAGCTCTTTGTGGTTGAAGATGTGAAAACTTTTCACCGTGAAGCATGACGCAAGCAACATTCGAGCGTTCGGGGAGGCTACACACTGATTCATCAGTTTTACTATTAAAATGAATGAATTTTTGCAACTCGGGGCTCGGGCTTTCCTATTTTATCTTGCCAACGGAACCCACCCGCTGTGACATTTACGGCCACACAGCGGGCGACCGGCAACCGGCGAAACGAGGAAAAAAAAGAAAGATCTTATAGTAAAAAAAATTTTGCTCCAAATCCCAGCAAAACCTTACACCGTGAAATGCTTGTTTGATATTACTTCTCGTTTTCCATTTTGATGGTCACGCTTAGACCTTGTTTGGAACGCGCCGTCGTCCAGTGTCCAGTAAATGGTACGAAAAAAACCCCGAATCCCTTGGGTCTTGCAAAAGGGCAAAACCGTTTCAAGGACGAGGAAAGTTGTCGGTGGATCTGATATCTGAGCTCCGACCCCGGGAGCCCATTATTTTGACCATTCCGGACGGTCCCGGTGTATCGCGATTCCGTATCACCGCGACGGGGAGTCGTCCATAAAAATAAAACCATCATAGAGGGTTTTTTTTTTTTGCTGTTGGTTTGCCTTTTCGCTCTTATCTTTCTGCCGGGCTTTGGTGCCTCCATGTTCCGGAGTTCCGTGCTGCGAAGGTGTAAGAAGCAGCGTCCATCAAACCACGACACATCTTTTGAGGGGAGTGGTTTTTGAGGAAATACTCTCTCCGCCAAGGAAAGGTGTCTGCGATCACTAATTCGATACACTTGCTCCCCGT
Organism: Anopheles melas; assembly: GCA_000473525.2. Classification (NCBI taxonomy): domain Eukaryota; kingdom Metazoa; phylum Arthropoda; class Insecta; order Diptera; family Culicidae; genus Anopheles; species Anopheles melas. The sequence goes on from AXCO02010648.1 coordinate 8,790, forward strand.
GACATGCCGGGTCGTGGGGACATGCCACGAGGTGATGCTGACACTTGAATAGGTACACACGTGACGGTTAATGGTGCTTTCAGTGACACCGCAAGCATTCCCAAGCAGCACTCTTACTTCGGGCTGCGCTATCTCAAGAGTTGTGGTTAAGCACAGCAAAAAAGAGGAATATTAAAATGCCACAAGCCGCGACCAAACGCCACACGACCAAACGCCACACGACCAAACAATTGCCCGACCTGGGCGGGCGGGAAAGGGATAACGTAAAATAACAACTTCAGCCCGGACCGGCCCAGAAAACCAATTTATCATCCCAATGTGTCAGGGAGACCGTTTCCAAGGGCGTTTGCGTTTTCTTATCGCCACAAACGGTCACAAAATGGGATGGAAGCATCTTCTTTTGCGAAAAAAAAAATCGAGCCACCAGACACTAACGGCACCTTTTAACGATCTTGTTTCTACTAGGGACAAGGGCCAAAACAAGCCTACAGCCCAGCAGGCGTCAATTTCTATCCTCAGCACCACACTTACGACCTGGGTGTCGAATGGAACGGGTGTATTACCCTCCCCCTCAGGTGAGAGTCGGGGGTCGATGGGGTCGGTGGGGTGAAGAGATTAAAATTCTATACCGTCGGGCCTGCCGGGCATATTTTGAAGACAGCGCAGTAAATCATCGCATCCGATTGTTTGTCAACCGACGATGCTGACGACGATGACGGAGACCTCCCAGACGGGAGGACCATCAGAAGAAAAGGTGTCTGGTTATGAGTGCGTATGCAATCAGCACACACACTGGGAACGCTTGGGGGGCAGTGGGCAAGGGTCACGGTTTCCTTTTCCGGCAACGGCGCGACACTCTAGCGTGTGTGACGAAGGGTCCAAAGGGATCGGCTGTCGGCTAATGTATGAATATGGTGTCGGCTTGAATGGCTAGAGAACGGGTGTGACAGCCCAGTCCGGGGAAGGTATGCACAGTGTGTCGGTGACAATTTGCTGGGGTGCAGACGAGGGATTGGTCGATGAGCCTTCTTTAGGCTCACAGGGTGTGACATGGTTCAGGACAGCATGATGCTAATGGATGCTTACAAGCTATGAAGATTGTGTGTTTTCGGGAGGGGAAAATATTTGTTTAATGAGGCAGAAAATGTCTTTTGGGTATAACGATAACTATGTCATTAAATTTTATACCAAACGATTAATAGTTTAATGAGCAAAATTGCCATCCCAACACATGTGAATTTTGTATTTCAGAACACAAATTGTTGTTTGTCATACCACAGCATAAACTAATAAAATATAGCTATATAATTGATTACGTATAATAACAATGATTTGCTACGCGCATTGCATACTTTAAGGCAAACAGTGAAGCAGACATCGTGTTTAATTTCGCAGCCATAAAAGTATCATACGCCTAAATGTATGCTATCTGCATGGAAGTTTTATTTCAAAATTTTTGACCACAAGGATAAAAACGCCATTGCAGGTTATTTTTGTTTATTTAAAAAAATGGCGTTGGCTGATTTTGGTTGACCTACTTTTGCTGCTTTTGTAATGTGCTGTCATCAAACTTCTTTTCTACGCAACCAATCGACCGGGACGATAATGATAAGAAACTTAAACCGCCAAGAAGCATCGAATGGACAAGATAAATGAACGTGCCAGTAAATGTCAAACTGTACAATGGCTCTCTTTTTGTAAAGAGATTTTTTTTCTCTTGCTATGAATGGTAAGCCAAAGTATCCCGAAAAATGGTTTTATCTGCAAGTAATCAATTTTTCTTTTCAGAATTCAGGATAATGTTGATAATGGAATGCCTTTTTCATAAAAAAATCATCAATAAAATGGTAAGCTATTTTTAGCGTTGGTTCCGTAACTGAATATTAAAAAACTATATCCCATATATGCTAGGCTTTATGTCCGCATCTTGGACAGTTTGCAGTGAGGTCCAACCTTTTTTCCCACGATCAGTGCAGTGCGCAAAAACAACCTACCGGAAGGCAATGGGCGAGAGTTTTCCAAACCAGTCATAAGTTAGCGACCAAAAACGAGCATGTTTATGACAGCGAAATGAAATGATTCCTGAACGC
>AXCO02010649.1:0-14644 GCA_000473525.2 Anopheles melas
CTAGCTGTAATCGAAGTCGACTGGAGTCGGCCGGAGAAGGCGGTTGCAATGTTTTTATGATCGGAGTGAATCATTTTGGACGACTCCGGACAACTCCACATGGCTTCGGACAACTCCGGACGACTCTAGGCGGAAGTAGTGATTCCGATCTTGCCGATGTCGGAAACGGATAAACTATAGCCGGAGTCGGATCAGAGTCGTAGTTGCGCTCCAGAGAGCACATCACTACATACGAGACCAGCATGCACCTTGGTATAGACGTAGATAGTTTTGTCAAACAAGAATAAACGACACATACCTGCCGTGCCGTTCGCCTTCGCCTCCTCGTACGCCTGCTTGGCGGCGGTGCCAAGCCGCAACGTGCCCTCGAACAGTTTGCGCACATTGCGCACCGTGTCCGGGCTCGGCAGCTCCTCGTCCAGCAGCTCCTTGTTCACCCGGATCGGATGGTAGAAGAAGTGTTTCTTGATGCCGGACGCCGCCGCCCCGTTTGTCGGCACGTTCGGGCGACGGCCGCCGCCCCCACCAGCGCCCGGTACGCCCAGCGCCCCGTTCGTGATCCGGCAGACGGCCGCCGGCGCGTGCGGCGGCTTCTCCGAGATCTTCTCGATCTTCGTCCGGACCGGCTCGATGATTACAACGTTGTTGTGAGCGAGCAGCTCCTGGAAGCTGTAATCCTGTAGGTACTGCATTAAACCATCGAACTGAGCCGCTTTTCGATGGTTTACCAGCAAGTTTTTTTGAAACATCTCCGACTTCATCACCTTGTACCGCACGTGGTCAAAGTCGAGCTCGCGGGCATTCTTCGGCTTCACCAGTGCCGCCTGCTTGTGCCCGTCCAGTTCGATGATCTCGACCGTCGGGCTGAAGCTCTGGTAGCGTAGATCTGACCCGTCCTCGTGCTGTTCTTCGTCCTCGAGCTGGTAGGTGGAGTACTTGTTGCGGCCACCACCGGTCGTGGCGGCGGACGGGCGCACGTGCTGCCCGCCACCGCTCGAGACCGTCCTTGTGGAGCCGGTGTTGGTGGACCGGTTCGAGCCGTCCGATGCTTCCGATGTCGCCGAGCCGATGCTGGACTTCCGCCCGGCGTTACCGTTTTTTGACAGCGACTGCTGATGATAGGCCGCGAGCTGGTTGGTTGGTGCACCCGGCGGAGCAGCGACCGCAGACGCGGCTGCGCTGCTCGTCAGCAGCTCGTTTTTTGCATTCTGCAGTGCCTCCTCGGTGCGGATTGCATCACTATCCGTCGTTAGTTGTTCCACCTCGTCCAGCATCTTCGACCAGTAGCTGCGCACCGAGTCCACCTTGTGCAGGAATTCGCGCTGCGTTTGCTGCCCGTTTTTGGACGTTTTGCGCAGCGTGTCGGCACCGTTGGTGGCCGGCGGCTGCTTCGAGTCGACGATCTGTATCACTTGCGGGCGGGGCATCTTAAGCTTGTGTTTGTCTTGCTGACACTGCTGGCTACTTTCCACGATCAGCGAGTCGAACGATTTCGTCTTTACCTCGTTTGTTTTGATGCAGTTGTTGAACGTCTTCGTCACGATGATGGGCGTCGAGGTGAAGATGTTCTCGGTGCTGTTGAAGCGCCTCACACCCTTGAACAGGGGGCGATCGTTAACACGGTGTTTGATCTCGCGGCGAACCTGCTCCTTGAACGGGTTTGTGTCTTTGAAGAGACTTGAATGGTCAACCTTTGGACTGCCCTGCTTCTCTTCTGCCGGTGGAAGATCTGTTTCGGGCTCGTTGTTCGATGTCTTTGCGTTGGCGATCGGTATTCCTACTGACGTTGCTACCTCCTGCGGCAACTCTGGGTCTTTTGGCGGTTTCTTGGGAACAGGTGGAGCAACCTGCTCTTGTACACCGTTTTTGGGTGCCGTCGGTGGCGCCTGCTCACGTCCTAGCTCCTTTTCACGCTGTACTGCCTTGGCGGCTACTTCATCCACGATTACCTTCCGTCCGCCGAGCTTTACGGTGGGCGCTAGGGCCAGCGGCACCTTCGGCTGGATCGTCTGAGTCTGCTGAACCGGCTTTAGCTTGGTGCGTACTTCCCGCAGTGCGTCCGGTTCCGGCTTTTGGCGCTCCTTGCTCTCGAAGTTGATCTTGGTGGTCGTCTGTTTGCCAACGGTGCTCGCAAACGTCGAGTAGATGACGGACGAAGATGAAGCTGGCTTCTTATCTGCCGGCGTGACAACGATTGCCGGTGTCGTCAGTTCCAAACTTTCCTGTGGTGCAACGATCGTGATGTCACTCTCCTGGTCGCTGTTTCCCGCTACAACCGAATTTTCGTAATCAAGCTCAACGCCCAACTCCTGCAAGTATACCTTGCCCTGCACCTCTTTGGTCGGCGTTTCAACTACCTCAATCGATGGTGCACCCTTGTCCGACTCCTCGAGTGATGTGTCCTCGTCGGACGGGGGGCGCGTCAGGTTTAGATTCGCTTTGTTCAGGCGCGGCAACGAGTCAAACTCGCGCTTGCGGCTAGCTGCGTCCCCGTCGTGTTCACTGTCGGCAATACGTCTCAACTTCGCATCGATCCGCTCAGAGTTGCGCAGTATCTTGCAGACGTCCGCATCGGGCAGCGAGTTGTACTGGTAGTCACTGTCTACCGGTGGCAGAGCCGCCGCTCGGTCCTTTCTACCGCCCGGCGAAGGTGGATCGCTTCCACCGCCAAACTCCTGCCGCAACTTCAAGTTAGAGATGATCGACAGCCTCTCGATCGTACTACGCCCGGTGTTGTGCTTGGTGTAGCGACGCAAAGAATCGTTCGGATGGAGCTTCTTCGGCTCCACACCCACAATTTTAGGCTTCGGCTTCGTTACCTGCCCGTACAGAGTGTCGATCGTACTCTCAGTACTTTCGAGATCGTCAACCTCGTGGAACAGCTCCTCGTACTCTTGAAACTGTGCCTCAATCAGGGCCGCTTCCTTGCCGCGGCGTCGGCGACTGTCTTCGCTCGGTGTTGCCGGCTGCTGCTGATGCTGCTGCTCGTCTAGCAGCTCCTTCTCGTCGCTCTCCGACGACAGATAGATTGAATCGTACGAGATGACGCTCGAGCTCTTGTGCGACACCTGACTGTCCTTGATTTCGATAATCGTAATGCCACTTTCGTCCTCGTCGCGCGGCCCAAACTTGCCCGAGCGCTTGCGCACCGTGTCAAGCGTTGCGACGGATTTGCCACGCACCGGCTCCTCGCGCAGCGATAGATCGTCCAGCAGCTTCAGGTCGGCGTCAACGCCCGTGTCAGACTTGCTGCCACCCGAGACGCCCGAGTACTGGCTGTGCACCTCTACCTTCGACACAAACTTGGTCGAATCGCTGCGGATCGAGTTGCGCCGGCTGCCGTCGAAGCTGTTCTGCTGATGCAGCGAGTGCTTGAAGATGGAGGAATCGATCGAGTCGAGATCGCTCTTGTCCGTGTGCCACGGGAAGGGTTGCTGTTGCCCCGGGCCACCGTTTGCCGTTTGCGTGGAGGTGGAGAATCGACGCGCTAGCGTGTACCCGTTTGCGTCACTTTCCGGCGCCTCCGGTACGTCTCCGTTGTCGTCGTAGATGTAGCTAAAACTGAAGAGAGAGAGAGAGAGTGTTGCAATCAGTGTCATGTTTGAATCGCCGGGAAATGCGCTTTTGCAGAATTGCAGAATGCTTACCGTTCCTTGAAAAAATTCCTATCGATCAGCTTCGCTCTCGGAATTAGCTGCGATCGCCTAGCACCGCCGCGTCCGGGAAGATGTAGATCATGGTACGACTCCTCGCGTATGACGGCGAGGCTGCGGGTACGGCGTAAACTGCAAGCCTCCCCAGTGTCGGGGTTGTAGAACTGCTGCTGCTGGGCGGTCTGTTGCTGCTGCGAACCGTGATGATGGTGATGATGATGATGGTGGCTGTGGCCGCCGTGTTCGGACGACTTATCGTACGCGATCACCTCCTGGCTGCGGTGGTGCCGCTTCTTCGACTTGCTGCCACCACCACCGGCCGGCGATCCGGCGGCTATTGCTGCTGCCGACGATGATGAAGCCGCTGCCGCCGCCGATGTTGCACCAGCCGATGAGCTGAGGCCACTGTTGCCACTGCTGGCCCCGTTTGCCCGTGCCGCCTTCGGATTGACGCCGTACAGATCTTCGTACTCCTCCCGGCGGCTGTCTATGCGCGAATATAGATCATACAGTCCTGAGTCATAGTCGCGGTAGCGAAACTGACCAGCACCCAAGCCACCGCCAGTGATGCCCCCGCCGATGCCGCCGGCGATACCGCGGTAGCTCGTCGGTAGATCTATATTCGACAGGGACTTCTGACGCCACCCGGATCCTCGGCCCGGCCCTCCGAACGAGTTGGACGAGTCACGGATGCGCACGCGGTCCACGTAGTTCGATGCTGAGTCGGAATTTCTGCAAAGGGGAAGGGAGAAAAGGATGGCATGTTAGATGACTTTTTCTGGACAGAGTCTGCTGTAATGACATCCTGGTTGGAGAATAAATATTACCAGCTTCTGGTGCAGTAGATATTTGTAAATTATTGAAGAAATCGTAGAAGGATATTTGGACATACTTAGTCATTAGGGACTTATTGAAGAAATTGTAGAACGATATTTAGATATACTTGGTCATTGACGACTTATTGAAGAAATCATATATATGTTTACAAACATATTTGATCATTAAGAACATATTGCAGTCATTGAAGGATATTCATGCACACGTGATGGGAGTTAACTATGTTCACAGAATCTCAATTAAAGATTCAAAGATACTCAATTGATGTCAAAGATGTCCCAATTAATGGGAAAGGGCAAAGAATTTCAAAGCTCTAAAATCTCAATAATTAGGGCCATCGGCATAATGCGTGGACATACTTCTAGCATGTTTTGATCGCTATTCTACGTAGAATAACTTAATCCGCCATTCGTACTAATAGCTCTCCAGCTTTGTCATTTTGTTTGACAGACAGCACAGCACACAAAAGCCACATGATGAATCATCCACTTCAGCGCCTAACATCTCGCCGAGCTCGTTATAGCACCGCCTTGTGCCGGACATGCAAATTACCTTCGCCCGCCACATTTGATAGCTGTATTCAGACTTTTGACTGCCTCTCGAAAATAAGCCACCCAATGACCTTCCTCCGAGCTGAGTGAGCTTGAAGCGCAGTACCTTCGCCTCGGCTAGAGCCACGCTTCACAGAACTGCAAACCACCGCTCCCAACGCTCGCCGAGCTACGATTAACCCCATGACATCCACTTCCGACCGAACGCGGGGCTCGCACGAGCATCAAATTGCATGCTTCCGCCCCAGCGTAATGAAACGAAACGTCACCACCGTTGGCTGCCCCACCAATAACCTGCCAGACAAAAGCGGTGTGGCATGGCACCGCCGTGAAACCCACCGAACGGGAACGTCCTCGGAACGTGCCCCCCAATCTGTAAGGGTTCACGCTTTATGCTATGCCCTGCAAGTGTTTCCGTTTCTACCGGTGTGTGGCGTATGCTTTTTTGGGCCGGCGGGGCAGGGTTGGCTCTTTTTTTCGAAACTCTTTTTCATTGCCGGCGCACGACATGCATGTGGCGTGGTTTTTTGGACGAAACATCTGTGTATCGGCCCTCTTCTGTGCACGCGATTTCATAAAAAGGAAAAGCGCAGAATTGCAACTGCGAGTTTTGTTAGCCTGGATGAGTTGCTTAAGCTGTCGGTGCTTTCCTTTCGCGCCGCTCGTAAAAGGGCTGTTGACCGCCGCGTAAACGCTGTTGCTAAGGTTGTCAGCCCTCCGATAGTGCCGGTTACCCTGCTCGGTTTCTTGTAAGCAAAACGACGGGCCCTTAATGATGAGCACGGTGCGCGAAGAATCTTCACTAACTACCGAGCCTTGCGTAGTGGTGTGTTTGCATGCGCACGCACGGAACCTGGTGGCAATTTTAATTGGACGCACACAACAAGGTGTCTGAGCTTAATAACGCGAGTGTAGCTCAAATATGGAGTTTAATGCGCGGCTCGACGTGATTAGGCGAGGTGCGCTGTCAGTGCTAGAGTGAAAGTGCTCGGAAGTATGGTTATGAATTTAAGTGGTTTCATGAATTAAGCATGTTAAGGAACGGTGGAATCAATCTTTTGGTATTGCTCACTAGATAGTCCTTAGTGAAAGGTATGGCGTATGTGTTGTACTAGCATAATGTAAGATATTTGCACAAAAATGATCAATTATAGGCATCAATTTAGCACAAAAAATGCGTGTCAGTTTTTTTGCAGTTAAGTATTTCTACTTTGAAGTCTCTTCAAATAATTTTATGTTGTTTTTGTGGTCTATTGAAGATGAATTAGGGAGACCAAAGTCCAAATTATCTCTAAACTAAGCATTATATTAGGTATACATACAAAGTCTGCCGATATCGGTGTGTTGGTTTTTAGCATTTTGAGTCTTTAGCCAAATTTCAAAGAAGTAACTTCAAATAGCATTGTTATCTGTTGAAGGGTTAAGGATTACTGTTTATATCTGGTTTCATATCAAGCAAGCTAGTTCGCTATGCTCTTAAAGGCATCTTTCCATTCAACAAACGGTTTGATGGGAAAAGGCGATCAAATCAATAATTTTACTTAGTTTTTTCTTAAGCTCCAAGGATTATTTGCAAAATTTTATACTATCAGGTTGAATCTTGAACTTTTGGACACTTTTGATATCGGTCAGCTTGAAAGCACATGTTAGTTTAGTTTAAGCTTATTTGATTTCATGAACATGATGAATACTTTAAATCCTAAAATCGCCTTTCCTCGGTTCTTCTCAAGACCTTCATGATAGCTCAATACGATTCAATATTTGTTTTAAAATATCTCTGATCCTTCACATCCAACTGTCGTATCATACCAAAAAAGCACATTTTTGACCATCACAATTCAGATTTCAAACTGTCCGAACGATTGTCGGACCTTACTGAGCGCACAACTTCAAACACAACCGCTGATATCCATCATCAAAGCGTAAACTGTCCCTTCGCCATGGATCAACTCATCCGTGCTCCACATCGTAGTGGACGGAGAGATAGCCGCCGAGCAAATATTACGTTACAATTTTTTCAGGTCATGTGATTTTCGGTGCAATCTAAATATTAGCATACCGCTCAATTTGAACCATTCGCCCGAGTGAAGAAGTTAACGACCCGGTAACGGCACGAGTCCGGTCCAGATTGCGGGTAACAAATTATCATCTTTCGGACCAGACCATCTCCTTTCCACTATCCTGTCTGTAGCACCACCCAGTTAGCAGTTAGCGGAATAGTGTCGTTTGGAAAAAAAACGGAAAAGTAGGAGCGGACGAACTAGAGCAAATATATGAAATGCATATTAACACAGTCGTCGTCCAACTCTATATTGCTTACTTTTCCATTCCCTGCTCTCCTCCTTGCTGCCTGGAGAATTTTATCAAGTGCATGCAAAAAATAATAAATCTCTAGTCTCTCAAACCTCGTCCCTCCAACACCGAACAATCCCAATCCACTCCCCAAAAAGAGGACCCAACGACCACCAACCCAGCACGGCACAGAATGGGGAATGTTTGATGGTCGGTGCATGCTAAATGGTTTGTTTGTTGTGACTCAAACGTTTTCGTTTGCTGTCAGCGTGGCGCTGTTTATTCGCCGAGCTTTTATGTTTTGTTTTTTTTTTTTTGTTCTCTTTTGCGCTCTGCACCGGTCAACATTTAACAAGTGGCCGACCATCTCGTGAGCTCACGCTGTGTGTCGTGATGTTTTGTTTGACAAAGCACTCCGAATGCATTTCGTATACAGGAGAAAGAAAAAAAAGCAAAACAAAAGGAGCAAAAACTCCTCATCGCACTTTCTCTATCCGAGCTCTCCGGCCTGGTCATCGTCGTTAAACGTCCGGTTGGCATTTTAACCTGACCCACATCTCGGCGGAACGACCTTAGGGTACCACGTGGTTGCCCTTGGCGACTTTAGCCGGGTCTGGCTAATCGATCGGTCACAAAAGCGAGAGCACACCCTGCGGCGGCAGCGGCAGTGGTCGGGCCGGACGATGTAAACGAGGGTGTAAGTGATATTGCGGTTGGTTTGCGCAGGCACAAAATGATCACCTTCCATGGGCCTCCAACGGCCGGTGTGTACGTTAATTACACACTAATCATCATGCGAAGGCGTGGAGCTCCGGAGAAGGACTATGCAAATGACAAGATCAAATACACAGCAAAAACCCCCTCACTGACACTGACACAGCTCAGCGCTAAAGCACAAGAAAGGCACAACAGTAAATGGTTGGAAAGTTGCGCAAATAGTACCATCGGTGACGATGATCATAACAATTAGTTGGTGGTAGCCTGTCACCAAGCAGCATAAATCCGCACTCTGTCCTTCATCATTTTATAGCATTTTTTCGAAACCTTCTCGGAACACACAGCTGAAGATGTTTCGAGCAAGCGAGAGTTTGTCTAAAAATGATGGTTTTTTTTAACTCTTCAAAGTTTATGTATTTCTTCTCCAATCGTTAGACCGTGGTGGACGAATTTCTAGCCACGCAAAAGGGAACGTAACATCAAGTGCAGTTGATATCTATTTTTAACAAATTGCTCTCTCCATCAAAACCCACCCGCTAGCCGACCGTTGGGAACCAGAAGCTCACGTAAATAAAAGGGACCAAAATTGTCAGCCCCACGCCAACTGGAAAACTTGCGCGGGCAATGGTTGTAATAAAGCAGCCGCGAGGGAGCAGTGTGCGCACGGGAACTGGAAGGGCGGGAAGCTGATAATTTATATTTCGTGTGGACCGGGCCGGGTTCGAGCGAGAGACGTGTTCGTCAGCCCGGCCGGAGGGCGTCAGGAGCGCAGGGACCAGATCTGCTCGTTAAAGCTGATTACCGAAGCTCTCGAGAGTCCGGTGGGAAAGCTCTTCCCTATCCCAGCCAGAGGTCCCCAGGGAAGGAAAGTAATATTGTGTCACTGTGCCACTGCCCGTGTTGTTGTACCCACACTCACAACACTCCAAATGGTGACCAAAAGTTTTGCCGCGTTGAAGTTCTAAAACGATATCCGGCAACATTTCTCTAGTGTCGTTATTTTTTCTTCATTTTGTCGCTTTTTTTTTGGGGATGGGATAGCAAGTTCCTTTACAATTGTACCGACAACTTTGCCTTCGTGTAAAGTATTTTACGTTCGAACCGGGGTTGTACCCGGGAGCATCATTGCAAAACTTTTGCCCGCTGGACTTGCAGGTTGCGGGAGAGCTCACGAAAGGAACCATTTGAAGCACACACCGGAAGCACCGGTCGTGCCTGCCGTTTGGAAGAAGCGTCCATTTTCACGCCGTTTGTTTTGTTGGGGTTTCCTGGTCTCGTTCGCACCCAATCCATGCTCTGACGAATGGGACGTTTTTGATTGAGGTACGCTCCGCGCTTATTTAATCCGATTTTTATGACGATAGGAAAATGGGGAAGTAATTTATGCGCGACTTTGGGTGATTTGGTTTTGTGTGCGATTATATTTTATTGAATATTGAAAATGTCTTCGATTGCCTTCGCAGAGCTTTGGAAACGAAAATAAAATGAAATCCACTGAGCTATTTCGCCCCCAAAATGAAGATCGATTTCCACCGATCAAAAATGGGTTTAAAACGGCTCAACAATTCGCTACTCATGAAGGGTCGCAAAAAAGAGCTTTAAGGGATATTTTGTTGCACGTTTGAAAGGCACCGCCAAAAAGCAAATGCTGGCACTCACTAAAGCCCCATTTACGTAGGCACGCGGTATCATTGCGCCATGGGCCATAACTTCCACCTGGAATACCCCACCCGTTGATGCCTACTCGGAGGTCTAATGTAATACGCGACCTGAATGTCGAAGTCAATCCAATCAATTTCACGACACCGATCGATGACGGACGCTGGTGAGTCGCTTTTTTTCTGGGGTGGGTAACTTGCCTAATTTGTGCGTCAAAAGCAAAAGCTAAAGCGAAAGCAAAAAAAAAAAAACACGAAGCGGAACTCTAACTGTTTAGGGTGGATCATGTTTTTGTTCATCCGTCACCCGGTGCCGTTTGCATTTCAAACCGACGAGAGCCGCTTTCCATGTCGTGCCCGATGAGCCATAACCGCGCAGTGATGATACGGCAACACGGTGTGGTACAATAACTGAGCTAGAAGAAAGGGCACTTCCACCCAATCGAAATCGGAACTTATTCGCTATGCAATGTGGTTCGCTCGTAGTGTAGCACAAGTCGGGAAAAGGGAGAAAAAAAATGAAAATGCTGGAACCGGATTTGACCGGTTTGTAAAACGGTTGGTAAACGGTTCCATTTGGGATCGAAACCGCTACAGAACTTCTTCCCCGCGTGGTGGCTCGTGGTGGCTACGGCATCCCCATGGGAATGTTTCGCAAGAGCTCGGGATAAAAGCTGCACGATTTTTCTGGATTGACTTTGGTTGCTATCATCATGGGGCAATGTGAAAGAGAGCAACGAAACCTCTCGAACATGGAAATCGACTTTATTAATCTGGTCTTTTATGGACATCATTAGGTGAAACAAAAACTCAATTAAGTGCCAAGAGTCTAATCACTCAACAATATCCGGATGAATGCATTTATTCTAGAATGGTACTCAATGTCACTGATACTGAAAAAAGACGTATCGTTCACATCTGTGTCTGTATACACCCGGTTTATGAACCAACCCGCTGGATAGATCACATCGTAAAAAAAAAGTCACCTGTTTTTGCTTTCGTGCACCGTACCGATGATCGATGGTCACGTTTTTATGGTAATTTACGTTAAACTGAACGCACGTTTGAACGTTCGCCGATACACGTGCTTAATAAGTTCGGAAGACTGAGAAGGGGGTTTTACATACTCTCTCACAGCGCCGGTAGGTCAGAGAGGACAACACGCGCGCTAGCAGTAACGGAAAGGTAATAAGAGATCGTGCGGTACAAAATATGGTCGATTGTTTTTCGGTCTAGCCGAGGGAAATGATAAAGCTCCAAGCATGCGTGAGATGCAATTAAATTTTACGATTTTCTAACAGTCCATTTGTGTCGCAGTGTAATTTTCCCCTCGCAATGTGAAAGTGGATTGGCGTCACGTGTTTTCATTGGATGGGGTGGGGGTTTGCTTTTGCAGTATGCGTAATTTGTCTGTTTAGCTCTGTCACCCGTTACGAAAGGTTGTCACTTTCTGTCATGTTTCCGTGTTGGCTTATTGACTGTAGATTTGCGGAAAGATCATTTCAAAACCTAAAATTTTCTGCTGAAGCTGGTTCTAATAAAACAATAGCTTTATCGTCAATAAGATTATGGAAATATAATGGGCTTATTTCATTAAGAACATTACTGAATATAATTAATTGCTGCAAAGAAATTTGCTCTTTATTAGAGTGTTTTTCGGTCGTAGTAATAATGGCCTATACAGTTACAATCGAGTTTAATGATGGATTTCAAAGCTTCTTGGCAAGTACCACGCAGTCAGATAGGTTGTCCTACCTAATACCTTGAAAATATGATACTTGATACTGCTCTAAAGATCTATGAAGTCCTGTATTCATCTTTAGAGTTTTTGAGATACATGAATCTTTACAGATTTAAGAATCTTTGGAGATTCGATTCGAGATTCTAATAGCTGAACATTGATATGAACCAATCTCAACGAAAGATTCGTAAAACGCAACACTAGTCTAGCTATATTCTATTAAGAATTCTATTAAAAATAAAGATCCACGAATTCCTGGATTCATCCTTAGAGATTTTGAGATACATGAATCTTTACAGATTCAAGAATCTTTGGAGATTCGATTCGAGATTCTAATAACTGAACATTGATATGAATCAATCTCAACGAAAGATTCGTGAAGCGCAACACTAGTCTAGCTACATTCTATTAAGAATTGAGGACTAAACATTGTAATATTTTTTTTCCTTAAATAACAATTCTACTTTGCAGGGATTATTTTAAATTCCAGCACCCATTTTTGAACCTCATGTTTTTGTATCTCTTCCGTCCTTTAATTGCTCGTTAAACTCATTTCGGTAATCCGTTCGTTAAACCTAATCGCGAAGGGTTTAAACCTGGTACTTACAAAAGCTTTACACCTGTGTACCACGGGCCCTGGTGCTACTATAGCGTGCTCGATTTAGAACGATAAAACCCCCTTTAAAGCCCCTTTAAAAGCACGGAGAGAAACACATTTGCCCATAACAACCCATTTCCACAACCCCGGCTATGGTTGTGGTGCAACAAATGGTGACACTTCGTTAACCCGCTCAGAACCGATTGAGACGGAAGCCTTGTGTTTTTCCCCCTTCCCATTAAGTTGTGTCCCTTTTCGAGGTAGCAGTCGAAGAACGTGCTCATAAACCTTTACGATGCACGACGGTTTTGTTATGTTAAGGTAAAGAAAAACGTATGCACACACGCACACACGCGTAAACTCTCGGCAATATGAAAAATGACCCAAACCGTTAAGGAAACCGTCAAATAAAACGCGAAACGTAACGTGTGTTTGCCAATTGAGGAAATAGAGCCACACACACACACGCATGCAATGCAAGGATTAAAGACATGACTCCCCGGCCCTGCTATTTAATGTTCGAGAACGACACACCCGGTCGAGACGTGCCGGTTGCAAGAAGTTTTGTGACCAACGCTTTTCATTTACTGCCCCATTCCCCCCACGGAAAGCGGATGTCATAAGGTTTTGTGTGCCGCGTTGTTTGATTTGATAGCCAACCAGCAAGCCGCCGATGACGATGATGATTGCAGGATTATTGTTGGTGTGCTGACATGAAAACGAGCCCTGGCGGGCGTGCTATAACTTCCAACCATCACCGTTTTCGTGTTGTGGACTGGACCGGTGCTGTGTTGGTGGTGGATTAGTGCATCGGTTTTTGTTTGCTGCTTTTGAAACCAGAAAACCACTTTTAGCGCTTTTTCCATGTCGAAAGCAATTAAACGTGGGCAAATGGTTTCCGCTAATCAATGTACACCCCCCCCCCCCCATCAGCTCTCGGGGAATGTTGGAATAGGAATAGAATGATGGAAATGAAACTTTTTGTTGCTATTGGTGGCTTTTCTAATCAATTTCGAGCTGAAAAATTCTTCGCATGCAACAAACATTCCACGCGCGCCATGTTGTTCGGGTGGAAACCACTGGAAAATGGGAGACAGCAGCAAACCGAAAGCCGCCACCACAATCGACGACCACCCGACGGGCGATGGGGATTTGTGTGTGTGTGTGTGTTTTGTCCGAAAAACCAGAACTTTCCATCAAGCAGACCAAAAATTCTGCCAACCCACCAATAGCTTCCAATTAGAGTGAGAGTGAGTGGGTTCTGCTTTTTGTTGTATTTTTTATCTCTTTTTGGTTACATTTTTTCCACCCGCCCGTGGCATTGAATCTCGTTCGTCGGTGGTTGTGATGCGATTAGAGCCGAAGCATTGAGCATTGACGGTCGAACGCAACGACGGCAAAACCTCAATGTGCAAAGCGTCCGCGGACAAATATTGAAAATGGACGCGAACCGGCATGGCAAAAATAGAAACATGGCCCCAATGGCGGCAAACAAAACCGCACCGACAAAAAAAAGCGAACACGACACGAGCGCATTTTACACGTTCCGGTTGCAGGTGCAACATCACGCACGACCAACACTGCCAATGTGTGTTTGGTGAGCGGGAAAAGTTTGTTAATTACCACCATCGAAGGCGCGCGCAGCCCACCAACTAGAAGGACGCTGTTTGGCTAGAGCCCTTGGTGTGGATTATATGTTGTTTTTCTGTTGATTTTATTCCTTCGTTTCGCTGGAGTTTGGCTGAGTTTCATTAGATTCATCCACGTGCTTTCCCATTGAATTTCTGGCTTGTTTCATTTGGTTGTGCGTTGTGAAAGAAATGAATCTTTCATTCACGGTTCTGGTTGTATGGAAAATCTGCTATTTTTTTTTAAATTCACACCAAAATGGCGAGGAAAAAAAAACCTTTCCTACTTCACCTCTCGCTCACTGCGTTTGTAGTAGATTGAGGCGTGCAGTTTTTATTTTTTGTGGGTGGCTTTTTTTTGCATCATCACCACCACCACCACCACAAACCGCAGGCGCGGGGGACGGTTGTGTCACGATCGATGTGCGCCCTTGATTTGCACCGCACCACATTTTCCGACTCGTGGCCACTTTCATGACCGTGGTCTGTCATTAGCTTTCCCTGTGCTGTTTTTTTTTTATTTCTGTCGACTTTTTGTTGTAAGTACATTTTCCAATCCCTCACCTTTTTTTTATGCATTTGTATGCACCCAATGGTTGGTCGATTGAAAACAAAAAAAAGTCGGAATACTGTGCACCACAATTTCGCACTGATTTTAAAAGAGGTAAAAAACCAACCAGTCAGGGATTGTGGTGGTGAAAATCTGCAACCAATGGAAACTCAGCATGAACAGGACTTTTCAGGCTGCAAGTTTTAATGAATGAGAAGTTATCGTTTACGCTCCAGGATGAATGCACGGCGTTAATGAGCAACAGTTTCTAGCTTTGCAAACAGAAGTGCAGAACGCAATACCCGCCTGCTTGCAACAGTACCATGTGCCAATTAAAACGTAAACAAATCTGATTCTACTGTTTTTCATGGCTGTCATAAGTAAAAGCAAAGTGAGTGTATATATCAGGTGGGCTTATG
>AXCO02010650.1:0-10990 GCA_000473525.2 Anopheles melas
ACACGCCCCAAACGTGCACCACCTTCAGGAGAGAACGGCGAATGGCTCCATAGAAATTGCCGTTGATCCAACGTTATGCAATAGCATGACCGTATCCTCGCTCGAGAGCAGCCCGGTAAGAACCGAGCAGTCAAAGCGCAAACCGTTAAATCGGGAGGCCTGGCCGGCGTTCGACCCTGCCGGGGTCTGTCACGGTCCCCAAAGTCAGGGCCAAGGCGACCGAACGGCAAGAATTCCCCTATGCACGCGGTGTGCTTTTTTTCCCCTGTTCACCTTGACGGCGGCGGCGAGAATGGACGAGAGCCCAACGATGATCGGTCGTTTGCCCGGTACGAGTGCGTTCCCTCCAGCCGTAGGGGATGAAGGAAAACGTTTTTTTTGCGAGTTTCTTTTCGCACACATGGTACATGGGGAATGAAGGAACGAAAAAAAAACTACGACAAGGACGGTTGTTGGTACTAAACCCTTGTCCGGGAAGAGCGCTGAAAAAAAGCTCACCGTGCGCGAAACGTTGCCCGTTGGAGAAAAAAGCATAGAGACGACTACCGTCCATCAGGGAGAGTGGTCACCGGGAGCTTCCCAACATACTTAGGGGAAGCAAGTTTGCACACTTTATCCCCACTCTTCCCGAGGAACTCACCTATACTGGTGCACGGTTTGCAAAAGCTTTTGCGAGAGAGAGCGAGAGAGTGAGCGTTCAATCGGAGGGTAAAAACGGCTCCCGATCCGCGAGCTATGCTTTTTGCAAGCCAGTCACATGGCAGCATCCGCGCGACCTGTATCGCAGAACAGTTGAGGTTCGACGAACGTTCGAAGGCAGACAATTTGCAAACCGATCCACCGATCGTTTGTATCCGTCACGAGTTGCTTACCTATGTGTGTAAAGGGAAACGAGAAAAAGAGAGCAAAAAAAAAGGATCATAAATACCTTCCACATCAGAATGATTGCCAGAATCAATGTATTTGCAAATCTTCGCTTTCTTCTTGGAGTGCTTTCGGTAGGAGAAGCGTAAAAAACATGCTAATCCCCAACATGCCGTTCCCTGCCCACCACGACGTACGATTGAAAGCCCTCCCGCTGTGAAACGTTTGATAGAAAAACCACACACAAAGTCACACAAATATCATCTGCTATAAACACATATCGACAATTGATTTACGATGCGCTGAAAACGGTACCGTGTACACCCGCCGGATTGTGGTCTGAACTTTTACCCCGTTCGGTTCGTTCTCCCAAACGTTGTGATACTCTGTGTTGTGGAATCGGAGAAACATGTGCATACACACACACACAGCCACATACCCGCAGCATTTCATACTAAACGGAGCTGATGCCATAAACGACGGGGTTCGTTGGGCAGTAAAATATGTAAATTATCCACTTGATCGGACTCGTCGCATCGGCGGGAATGGGGCGCGAGTGGCTCTATTTTGTAGAATTCTTACACACTAAATTCTACCCGCTTCTGCGCTGATCGTTTGTATGGCTGATATGGCATGTACCATTTATGGTTGGAAATGGGATGGAGGGGGTTTAGGACATTTTAATTAGCTGCTTTACAGCAGGAAAGGAAACGTTCTTTTGATTGCAATGTATTCTTGTTTTCTTCGTTGAGAGTCGATCGACTTCGGGCGTTGATCGCGCAGGGTCGAGCTATTCACTTTCGGTGGAAAATTTCACTAATCCAACGCAACATTCCTACACACGTCCGGGACACGCTGCACTCGATTGGTGCTGAAATTGCTAAAACCCACCATTTCCCACAGCAATTCCGCGATAATCTCGAGCTGTCTGTTGCGCTTTTTTTTGCAAACCGATATCGCAAATAATAAGTTCGTTTTTCAATCTCCCAGCTCAAGGCTCAGTCCGGCGCCGGCGGACGTATTTACGTATTCCAAAATAATCAATTAAGCTGCTCCTTCCGGGCGGGACGATGACTTTCCCGAAAGCCCGAGCGCCGCTCGGTGGGAAGCACACCGAAAACCGATTCGTATTATAATTAACCCTAATTCTACTTCCTCCGGTAGCTGCTGCGGCTGTACCCTCCGGCACGTCGTTTTGGTGACGCGTTTCAAAACACACATACACAATCACACAGGCACCCTCCTTTATTTCCCATACCGATGGTGCACGGTGGCAATAATGTCCCATTTGCCGAGGGGATGGAAAATTTAACCACCGAAAATGCTACACTCCCGCCGACAATGCATTTCACTTTCCGTGCGCTATCTATTCCATTCATCTATAAGCTCGCACACACACACACACACACACACACACACACACAGACAGGCCGGGCGCATCAACATGCACATGCCGCCCCATCAGCGGCGGTGTGAGAGTTTGATGAGTTTGATTCTCATCATTCACCTCGGGGGTGGAGGAGAAGAAGCGGGCTTGGGGAAAAGGCCCATTTTGGGCAATTCATCGGGAACTGTGCACGCGGGGTTGGTGAAAACTTACCCGGTGAAAAGTGAAAATTATATCAAGGTCAGGGAACAAGATTGAACATTTTCGTCGCTCGGGTAGGGAAGGGTAGCGTGTGCCAATGGCGCCTTATAATGGCGCTGCTGCGAAGGTTTTTCGAGATTGAATTACACTCACGGAGAACAAGGGGCGGGCATTACCAAATGAGAAAGAGGGAGAGGGGGGAGGGAGGGAAGGGGGAGAAAATTGTTTTCGGGAAGTTTTCCACTTTTCGGAGCAGTTTCAGCAGTTTCCAACCATGCGGGCACGGTCGGACACATTATAGTCACGACCAAGCTTTTTCCGGCAGTTTCGAGTGGTTGCATGAGGCGAACCGGGGTGTGTGGGATGCAATCGTTTAGGTTGAAGGGTTGTGTGTGTGTCTCGCTCTTCCTCGCTCTCTTTGCCTTCCTGCGATGATTCTCCATTCATGAAAATCAAAAACCAACGTTCACTTTCAGTTGCTACCGCCCGCTTCCCGTTTGCTTGATAACGTGCAGCGCGCGAACGATCGCGAGCGTACATCGCTCCGCCTCGCGTTATCTTCCATTCAACATGGGCTTACATGGGGTCCCGGCCACATGAAACCATGTGAAACCGCGGGTGCTTTTCAGCACAACCCAAATTCGGTGCGCATCTTCGCAAACGCTCCGTGGTAAAAGTGTGACAAATTATCGAAAACCCTAAAACAAAAGTCCGGCTCGTCGGCTCGGCCGGCGTCTTGGTCGGCGGTGGTGGCCGCGGCGATCCGGTTGAAAAATTCAACCATCCGGGAAGGGTAATATCGCTCCCATAGCTAAAGGGCATAAATGGGTTTGCGGGCAAGATGAGTTTGCCCATTTGTTTGGCAGGGTGTTCTTCTTTTTCTGTGATATTCGCTCTCTCTTTCTCTCTCTGTGTTGCACTCTGAGCATTTCCTCTATTTTAAATTTAATTCGCTCAAATGGGTATATATATATATTGAATCGCAGTTTGTCCGCATCACCTCGCGAAGAAAGCCAATATTTCCCGTCCCGGTTGTGCGATAAGGTCGGCTAAAGAGACGTGCGTGCCGAAAGTGCTGCCTTCCGATTGACCTGTGCGCACAGAGGTTTTGTGTTTTTTTTCTCCAATTGTTTTTCATTCTGTTTTTGGCTGGCCCCTCGGGCTGTTTTGACGGACGGAATGAAACCAGCACAGCAAAAGTGCATATAAACCTCAGCCAAAGGGGGATTGAAGATGGGAAGGGTGCCATAACTGACGCCCGACCGGAAACTTCTGATTCACACGATCCGGAAGGATTGCTTTTTTCGATAACGCTTTAAAAACTGTGCGCTGAAAATGTTTATTACCCAATCAGGATCTGGCAGTGGAGGGGAGGGGGGGGTCCCGGGGTTACAAAGGCACACGCATCTTGGCGCCTCGGATGGGGTCGTAAAAAAACGAATTGATCCCAAAGAAAACTGGGTCACTCGCTGCTCGATAGGAGTTTTCACTTATCAACCTTTTTATGATGGCGGCGCGGCGCTCTTCTTTTCTCGCGTTGAATTTGGGCCACTGCCAAACACGCTCGGCCATTCCGGACGGAGGTCATCGTGTGTGAATCGTGAATGCAACTGCGCACACTGCTGTCCAACCTTCACCGATTTCTTCAACAACATGTACAACACACGCAAACAGAGCCTCCACCAGTCGCGGGTACGCCAACACGAACGATCTAAAACGCGTTATCTGACCATATAGGAAAATCATGGGTGCGCTTTGATGCAACTACCAAATGGGAACTGGAATGTGACATGCATGAGCAAGGGTAGGAGCAGGAGGGCAAGGCCCATTCCACGCATACTTCTTCCCTCGCTTAAACGTATACACTCGATACATGCTGGGACGCTTCTTTCTGTCTGGACACGACGCTGTGAAGAAGGGGTTCGTTTGGGCGAGAGCAAAACCTGTCCCTGGAGGTAAGTGGACGGGGTGTTTTCGTTTTTTTTTTGCTTTTCCATCCTTAAACGGCAATTAAAGTCTAATCACTGCTTTAACTGATACGACCAGCGACACCCGTATGATATGGGAAGGTGTTCGTGCATGTGTGTGTGTGATCTAGAGGAGTACATTTCATTTCCTGGCAGGGGTTGTAAATTACGTCGTGCCACCTACGTGCCAATGAGGCTAGTAATTATTTCTCATTGCATTGATAACACGCCGTAAACTGGCACGCATCGCAACAGATCGATGTGATAGAGCAGTGAGCCACCAAACACTATTTATCGTGTTTTGTTGAATAAAACGTAGCTTTTTTCTTGCTAAATATGTTTTAAGTTTTTGAGTAGTATCCGTGGTTTAGGAAACTTGTTAAATGTTGTAAGCAATATATATAACAAACCTATTGGAAATAGATTTAATTGAGAATGTGTGTCCTCTTGTCGAGGTGTACATATTAGAAAGTCAACTTAGTAGCCTTTTCTCATCATTGCCATTTTACAGTAGTGTTAAAGCTTAAAGTTAAAGTATAAAAACCTTAAAAAACGAACTTTGTTCGGCTGATTGTAGAGAAAAACGATGTTATTTCTTACATAAGCATCCCTTAAAAGGTGATTATTCAAGTTTACAAGTTATTTCAAGATCTATCGTCGATTCTATCAATTCCGTCTCAGTTTTCGCGACAAAACTGTTGGAGTAGAGCTTTTGGAGCTTTTTTAGAAGCTGGAACTGGCTTATACGGCGTCCACAAACAGCCGCAAGTCCGCGGAGTGCGTCTAAAACGGATCGTTCTTTGATCGCGAACTCTTCTAAACGACGTCGCTTTACATTTTTGGCCATCACGGATAGAGTTGGTATGTCAGAGGTGTCAAATTTTGTCTGCTTGCATGAAAGAAAGCATGAAAGAACGTCAATTTTCGTTCATTTCTTTTAAAGTTTGAATTTTTTTATTTAAAGTTTGCATTTTGCAGGCGTTCCAGGTCGCAAAAAAGTGAAAGAATGATAAAAAAGCAAACATTGTTGTCACTTCAATGGCCTCGGGCAGAGAAAAAACTTTCTCATACCACGTTATCTCTACACATTCAATTGCAGCAATAAATGTAGAATGCTTTTTCAAACTGTTTGCACCACAAATTCTGGGCGTATATGGCAGAGGATAATTAAGAATCACATAAAACTGCTAATCATTCTCTCGCATCGTGTGGGTGAAAATCAAAGTCTTCAACGATACGTGTCCACTAGGCTTACCTACTTTTGGGACCAATACGTGGGCGTTACATTAGTCATATCTTTGATGCCCCGCACATAAACGATAGCCATCTGTCACATACGCTTTGTGAAGCTGTGCAGGTCAGGCGAATCGGGCGGTCGGACAACGGCGCAAACCCGCAAACCTAGAAAGTAAGACACACCCGCCGTGCGCTCTGTACGTTGCCTGGGCGATCAACGAAGCGAGGTAACAGAACAAAGCAAGCGTACGTGTTTCCGGTCATACCCGAGGAGAAAGAAGAAATTAAAAGCAAATTAGAGATAGTTGGTCAAGATTTTGCGACACCAATTCATGTCTCCGTCGCCACTGCATCATCATCGTCGCCGGGCCATGCAAGAAAATGGCGGGAGTGGCACACTACCATATGCTCAGTACGACTCATTTCTCTGTTTACCCTTCATTCGAAAACGGACACAACTATCAGAAAGATTGTGGTGGTGGTTGTTTACTTGTCTGCGTTTGCTTGCTGCTGGAACATCATTAAAAACCAATGAACAAGACCGCATCGCCGAGAAACAATGAATCTCGACCCCCGGGGACTGTCCCTGACGACTATCGGTCACTGGCACATCATGCAATGTCAAAATGTGGCGCTGCCGCTGCCAAGGGTTCATGTGTTACTTTCTCCTTCGCGGAAAATTGGGAATTTCCCACCGGTGCGGCCGCCCCACAATGCTTACCGCACGCACCACATGTCCGAAACACGAACGAACCAATGAAAATCTCTCGATTGCGTTCCCGTACGCACCGTCTCAGTGCTGATGCGACCGGGTTGATGACTACCATCGCGAAACCCTACACTACACACTGCCCGCGCAACAATTGCACCCGTGATTATAATGTTTCCTTCCACCACCCAACACACATGTGTGATGCGTTGTTGCCAATTTGATTTCTTAGTTATTTCGATTTCGGTGCCAATTTTCGTGTTGCTGCTGCTGTTGCTTCCCTTCATTTCGCGATGTGTTTCCTGTGGCCCCACAGCACGCTTTAGCCCGCACGATGCGTTCATTTACGTGTACACCGGAGTGTTTGTGTACATACAACAGCGAGAAACAATGCAGCAGCAGCAGCAGCAATGTGTTTTTTTGTGCTGCGTAATGAGCACTAATAGACACACTGACCTGGTCACTTAATTTTCGCTTTTTTCGCACGCGCGCACGCCCCGGCAACCGTTGCAAATTGGGCACACATTTATACCCGTACGATCAGCCGAAAACTGTTTAGGGAGACGTTCCCGCAAGAATTTTGCCCGCGTATTTGGGGTCTTTTGGGGACGGAAAGACGATTAGGCCCAGTTCCGCCACTAATAAACAACTCCGACGAAGACGCGCCGCAATGAAAGAGAAATGTAGAAAGGTTATTTTAATGGCAGAAAAAAGGTAAAATAATGATGCGAAAAGTACACTACCCCTTGCTCCCGGTTCAATTATCCAAAAACCTACATCACAAATCATCTATAACCGGGAATGGGAGGGTGGGTTGCCGCAATCGGTAGCGGTATCATACAACACCGTCAGTTTTCCTTTTTTTTGTTTACCCGTTTCGCCCTTTAATCATTTTCTTACTCGTCTACTCCTCTGGCATCTCCTCGGTTTTTGGGGGTCGAAGGGAAATTTGCCGGAAGCAAAATTAACCAAACAGTCACGGAACCCGAATACACCGCCTCACACACAGCCATAACGGTTGGTAGTAAAATTTTCCCTCTCTTTCGGCGGTCCCGGTTTCGGTGTGACATTTTCGTTTTTCGAAAAATTTCGTTTTCAATGGCAATGGCGCTTTTATGTACCCACATCATGGGAAAAATGATAAGCCACCACCCTCCACCTCGAGCCCGCGCTCGTCGAAAGTTCAACCCATTGAAGAGAGTGAAATCATGTGTGTGTGTGTATGTGTGTGTGTGTGTGTGTGTGTGTGTGTGAAATTCACGTTGCTCTAAATGTGTGCACGTCAGAGGCAATTTTGGACCGTCTCGCTGTAGAGAGCTGTCTCACCACATTAAATTGTGTGCACTTTGCTGGAATGCCCTTTTTGCCAAGAGGGCCGTGCTGTGGAGCCATCCACCAATAAAAATGGGCCTCTCTTCACAGTGCCGTCGACGGGTAGTTATCACGATTTGCGGACTACACATTTTAGCTACATCGCTGAACGCCGGCCACACGCCTATAAGATATCAAACGGGCGACACATGTCGCCCCGAAACTGTAAGTGCTCGCACAAAAGTGACACACTTTAGCAGTCTGTCCGGCATTTCTCCACCTCTTAGGCTCTTAGAGCCCGACCCTGCCAGCGTCTTACCATCCCACACACACACATACACACGTTTTAATGACATTAATCAGCGTCATGCGGTGCGGTGTGTGACGATGCTCCAATGATCCACTGCACTATTGACCGGCATAAGTGGACCCGTCACGGGAAACGGCCTGCGGCCAACGGCAACCTGTTTTTGGGCATTAAAGGTATTAAAAAGCAGGCATTCCATTTTGATCCCAAAATTCCACCGAATGTGTCGAGCGGCAAAAGGGATTTAACAAACAAATGAATCACGCAAACACTTTTTCGCAGCGAATTCTGGTTCTATTTTGCGAGCAGGCTGTCAAAATCGAAAGTAAAAACGTGCTAAAAATGCTAAACACACCCTGCTTGACCCTGCTCGTGGTGCTGCTGTGCGTGTGGAAAGGATAAAACCGTGTCAAACCAGGCAAACACGAACATCGACGACAAATCGTACCGGGAAAACAAACCCATGCAAACGGTGGTGCCGTAGTAAATTGGTGGGCCTCAGCGAGGCTATCGAATTCAAATCGAGTTCCCTTTATAATTCACTTCCTACCAGAGCCGGCTGACGGCCGAACCGATGAAAGTTACGATTAGATAGTCCGCCCGCGCTCGAAAGGCATCCCTAAAGCGCGCCGACACTAAACACCTTCCCAGCCTGCGGAAAGGATTAATTTTCAAGTCGGGGAGAAATTTTACACGTTCACTCGCTCGGGTAAAGGAGGTTCGTAACAGGAAGGAAGGCAAAGACAAACGGACACTGTAAGTGTGTGTGTGGCTGTGACCCAGTTTTCCTGCGGTTCTTACGCGGGTTGGTTTGGCCAAAAAATGACATGGAATTTACGGCTATCGGCTGTGGCGGGTGGCAAGACCTGAGGTGATAGCCACACAGAACCACACGAACGGGCACGGCCGAGCCGCTGCTAATGGGCATCGTCATAAACACCATAATAACGCGGCTTCAGGCTGCCGTCATGGTCTCCTGCTCCTACTCCTCCACCCTGGGACACTGGGTTGATCATATTTTGTGCGCGATTTAACAAGCGGCGGGTGACAGCGGACCCAACGCCCAACCTGGAGCCGATAAGCAAACATCGCGCGAGTGACCGGCGTTCGTCGCCGGCGATGTGTTTATATCTCATCATTAACATCGTTTGTGTGACCGACCGAGTGGAGATGATGTGGTAATTCTACCTCCCAGGCCACGCCAATGCGCCAAACCGGGACGGGCGGTTGGACAGGGCAAAAGGAAATGGTATAGAATCGGTCGACGCGAGAAGTCGCTCCTTGTGGCGCGCAGAGGACCGATGCTGGCGCGCGTATGATAAATAATGTTCGATGTTCGGGCCAACCGAATTGTAATCGTATCTACACTACCGCCAGCACAGCACCCCATGCTTTTGTGTTCCGACACCGATTCCGGAAGTGATGCTCGCTGTGTAGCATGATGGTTGCTTTTTTTTGTTTTTTTTTTTGCGCACATTCACCCAACACTAACCGCTGGGGCAGGCTGTACATTATTCATTTCCAAGCGTACCTTTCGATGCCTCACCGCACCACAACTCTTCTGCTGACGGAAATACAGCCGATTGTGGTGGAAAAACGAGCACATACACACACAAAAACTCAATCAAAAGTGGCTAAGCTTTGGCACGGTTTTTTTTTTTTGCAAGACGACTGCTCGTTGGCGACATATTGTGAGAGTGTGTCTGTGGGTCTTCCTTTTTGGTTTGAAAAGCTATGCACAGCATTCCGGCAGAGCTGTTTGGCTACCGCTAGATCCCCGCCTTGTTTCGACACAATAAAACCTTGGACGACCCCGCGGACAGGGCAGGGCAACGCAGTCGAAAGGGCACACGGTTTTTGCAAAGGGGGACAAGATTGTCATTTTATTTATGATCATTTTTCCAGCGACTTACCCGTTGCGGTGGTAAGTGAACGGTACGTGCTGTCCGTGGAACCATACCGGGATCATCCTGTCCGGAGAGGGAAGGGATCCGCGCTTTCGCCGCATGCCCGTGGAAAAGTGTCGCTGGCGAAACCGGCGCGCTGCTTGTGTGCGGGTTTGGTGTAATCGGACACAAGCCGGGTGGCAAATGGCTAAACCTCTCCCCGCGCACGAGTACCATCTGCCGCCGAGTGGCGAGGCTTGACGATCTTTCTTCGGTGCGGATTCTTTCGGATTTCCTCCCATACTGTTTGCTAGTCAAATTGTTTCCCTTCGACGCGAACGGGACTGTCGGCGCGCGTCGATTCTGTGCTGCAAATGAACCGACCGGTGTGGCTCAAAGCGAGAGGCAACCAACGCGCAAATATACCGAGCCGATTGCGTGCGTATCGTGTGCGGCTCGCGTTGGATTATGATTAGAACGAAAATGCAACTGTTGCATTAATTTTGTTTGTTTGCTCCTGCCCGGCTGCATCGTGCGGTAAGGACGACGGGAATGGATCGTGCAGCCACCGGCCGATTCTAACGGGCAGCTTTTGATAGAACCCTTCAAACGGTCCATCATCATCGGCTACAGCAAGAAGTGAAATAAATTGCGGCTGGAACTGTCCGGAAATGATAACTCTTGCGTAATGCCGAGTGGGTAGCAGTGGGCTCAGTGTCCATGGATAAAGGGTCGTTCGAATTTCTAATCCCGATACAATGAGTTATAAATTAACCAGAATGTGTATGCAGCGTGACATTATCGCTTCTTCCAGTAGTTTGACTTTTGTCTATGCATAGAGATTTCTACTGGAAAATCATATAAAGAGAAACAATTTCAAACAATCAAATAAAAGCTAGATAGGTAATATTGCAGTATTAGGGTAATTTGCAAATTTTTGCACTCACTTAAGGGAACAATTGACGTATTTCATATGTTTGGGACAGATAATACCAGAATATTCTTGTTATGTGTGTCGACGATATGTTACAGGGTTTACCAGCATAATAAACAGCTGTCCACTTGTTTATAACTATAGTCGTTTTGAATAGACAACGCTGTCTACCACTTGCTCACACGTCA
>AXCO02010651.1:0-11001 GCA_000473525.2 Anopheles melas
GTTGTTTGAAACGGTTGAAATTAAAATCTCATAATCCCTGAATCGGCACGAAGTGTTGACGGGGCAAGAATGTGGAAAAGGTCACCTCTTGCCGGAGAGCACACACACACACACACACACTTGCACACATACTCGCGAGCGCACATTGCCATCGAACGGAAACGATTTTTTAAACAACCCTAGCCTTTTCTTATTTCGTGCCTCTTTGAAGTCATTTCCAGGTATCTGGAAAAAAGCAAAAGATGTAATTTATACGCCATGCGCCACACACGATCGTACGCGTGTTTATTTGTGCTGCATTTAGCATTCATCGCGCACGGTAGTTAATCTTCGGCCCATCGATCCCGATCGCGCATCTTCGGGCAACAAATCATCCCTGCCATCTGCCAGTGCACGAGACATCGCGATGGGAGAAAACAATCATTCATTTAACCACCAAGCTAGGCTGTCTGATTGTTTCGATACTCCAGCGATACATTATCCAATCACTGTCCCGTGTGCACGGGTTGTATGTCTTTATTTTTCGTACATTCGTACAGTTTGTTTTACTCGCTTCACATCGCTCCCATGCACAATCAGTAAACATTTGCTATTTGCGCGAAGGAAGGTTCTGCGCGGCAAAGGAAATGGAACCTTCCTCTCCATTTGGGTATGCATTATTGATGGGACGCGGAATAATTTCGCGTACGGTACAAAAAAGTTGGCCATTCGCGTTATGAGCTGCCGGCGATGGCCGGGACCGCA
Source organism: Anopheles melas (assembly GCA_000473525.2). Classification (NCBI taxonomy): domain Eukaryota; kingdom Metazoa; phylum Arthropoda; class Insecta; order Diptera; family Culicidae; genus Anopheles; species Anopheles melas. The sequence goes on from AXCO02010651.1 coordinate 745, forward strand.
ACGAACACGACGACAACCACGATACCAGATATTGACGCTTTGCCGATTGGAGTTTGACTTGAAATAAATCATACCGACTTGAGGACTTGGGATTTGTGGAGCAATCCAGCGATGGAGACGGTGCCGTGCGCCACGACCGGGAGTAAATAAAATTCTTGATAAACATGTATTTTCATCATCCCGATCCCGAACAACCGGATCTAGCCCCTGCCAGCCCGTCGTACACCGCCATTTCCTATCGCTCTCTTGGCTCGTACTCTCGATGTCATCGGCTAAAAATACACTCCTGTGCTCACCACGTTCAATGCTGCCGGCCTTCAACAAGGGGAGGAGATGCTTTTTGACGTGTGTGTTTGTGTGGGTGTGTGTGTGTGTATGTGTGTGTGTATGTGCGCGCCCCAAAGGGCACATTTTTAATGTAAAGTGTACCGAAAATTCTCCGAACACACACGCCGCTATGGTCGGCTCGTTTGGTGGAGACGTTTTTGCCTACCCCAACACTTGGGGCCGCTTATATATGGCATGCACTTGCCAAATCGGAACAACCTTGACATAAGCAAAACACATGCCGCTTTGCTTGTTGCATTCCTCAAGTAACCCGAATCGCGTTACACTCCAACACTCACACCTCCAAACCGGAGGCACTTTTCATGCTCCTGTCAATTGGCACCCGGTGTAATCCATCATGATTCGTTTTTAAAGCTCAATCGATGTAACGGTTCGATTGTGTACCTGGTCACTGTCACATCACTTCACACCTTTTAGCCGGCCATTCGGCGAGTTGTTGCTGCATGTTTCGGGCACTCGGAATTTCAGTCAGTCCCGGTCCCGGTTGGTGGTTACACGGTGGCATTCACTTATCGTGCTACTAATTGAAATCACTGGTCAGTTCGGTTCGCTTCACCCCATATTTGGAGGCGCTAACGGAACAGTACTACAGGGACAGTGTAAGCTGTTTGTAATGGCAAGCCCATGCTTCCATTACCATTTCGTTCCATTACGCAAACGCAAATGGAATGGATGTGCAATGGAGGGTGGCAGAAGTGCGGTGGTACATAATTAATAATAATTGCCAACAGTCTTAAAGTGGGGAAGCACGACCCTGTCATTCAAGTGGTGTCGATCCTGTGGAGCGATAAATGTTGGGCGACAACAGAAACACAGCATGCAAACAATCGCAAAGAAAAGAATATCGCTCCTTCCATTAGACTGGTTCCATTTTCAAGGATCATGGCGACGACTTCACATGACCGTGTCTCACTGGGCCATTCAGGATCGATTGTCGAGCCGAAAGTGATCCACAGAATTGCAGTAATGACAACCGCATAACACACCCAAACACAACCGGGCAGCTAATTACTTAACCAAGTTCCCGTAGAAGTGCTCCCGAAGTGCGTTTGCCTCATGAAACATTCACAATGCGGTGCCGAGAGCACCCCAAAGATTGGAGAGCTACCGTTTTGGTTCGTGCTAAAAGTCAAAAGCAAAAACAAAGCCGCACCATTAACATCCCGCAAACGTGCGTACTAAGCCGTGCGTGACACTGTACCAATCGGTACCGATTAGGCCGTGAGGCATGAGAAAGTTCCTTCCTCCGACGTGCGAGAGCAGCGGTGTTTGTTCTTTATTGGAGTTGTTTTTTTTTTTCTTTACTACAGCCGCTTTCATAATGGCCCACCGAGTTCCAGTGATTGCTACGGTCGGTGTAGAACTCGGCTCCACTTCGCTTCTTGCTGTGTTCCTCATAAATCACAACCTCAGGCCGCCTCAGTAGTGATTCATTCGGTCCCGTCTGGTCTGGGTGTAGAATATGAGGCAAAACTGCCGCTCGATAGAGAGCTGACGGCAGCACTTGCTAGCAGGCGAACAGAGTTCCATCGAATACTGCTAGCCCTAAACATCTCACCCGGAAGATTAACGGCCCAAAAGGGGTGCATTCTTTCATTCCTTGTTTTTCTCTCCCAACCTTTTCTCCGCCTTCAGACAAGGTGCGACTCATGTGACAGAGATATTAAACAACATAACAGCAACGAAAAAAACAGATCGTCATCTCACCACCATTTAGCACCCGCACGAAAGGGATGAGCATACGGGGACACACACGCGCACGCATCGGCTATGCGTACGAATGCGTAGGATGTGAAGGAACTGTCCTCCCCCGTCCCTGGGCAGTGTGATTGTGGGAAAGAAGAAAATCAGTTAGCCCCTATTAGCAGGCACGGCAGCCGCCGCAGTAGTTTAACCGGTCGCAGTGTATTTGTCAGCTTGGCGCAGCTGTCCGATGCAAGGGATGCGGCTGAAACCAAATAGCAACTTAGATGTGTGTTTGATAGGATTATGTGCCAAAGGTGTTTGACAATTTCTTTCCTACTGAATGGCTGGGGGCTGTGGGAATACCGACGCTGACAAAAGTTTTCGTGCGATCGGATCGGAATTTTACACTCTTTTTTTGTGTCACCCCCCGCTCGTCACCCGGCCGGCTGCAGCTGATCTAAGTTTTGTTTTGATTCGGTATTTTTTTAACAATCCTGAATCGCGTTCGTGCATTCAATGATTGCACCAAAGCGCATCATCGCCATCATCATTCGGGCAAACGAGATCGGCATACGATAGGAGCAGGCGCTCGAGAACGGGGCGAAGATGCAAAAGTGACAGCTGTCAGCAAACGCACCTAGTTTATTGGTGCACGGAGGGTAGTGCTGGGCTGCGGTACTGCTTTAAATACGCTACCGTGTGCGCACGTGTGTGTGTGTGTGTGTGTGCTTGTATCACTCATTCTTCCCCAGAGTGTGTGTCCTAGAATTTTCAAACAAACCGCGCTTCTATCGGGTAACCGGCATCGGGTAAAAATAGCTCTAATTGAGTCATATTTCTCGGTGGTTTTGTTTTGACACCGCACCAACACGGCGTGGCCGGCCTGAGCATACACACACACACTAACTAGTGGCACTATCATAAAAGTAGTCGCAGGACGAACGGGGTAATGGTTGCCGCCCCGCACCGCTCTGGCATCCGGAGCATGCGAAAACGGAGAACTCGGCCTCGGTATGTTACGCCTTGAGTGCAGCCTTGATCTTCGCTGGATTCGCTCCATCGACGGCGCAACCGGGCCGGCACTATTGCCGCGGCTAAAGAGTGCCATTCCATCAACCGAGGAAGGGTACAAAACAAAAAAAAAGTTGCACGAAGATGCGTACGCGACAACACTGCGATGGGTGCTAATGGTTTGTTTACTTTTGTCTCGTCGTGATGATGCATTGCTTCTTTACTTTCTTTCTTTTTGGTGCTGCTGAATGGCCCGTACAGATGACGCAATGTGTGAACGCATCACTGTGCGTGGACAAGTTCCTTCTCGTCCTTACCCTCCCGACTCTTCGAGTTGTCTCCTTTTTGTAGGTCAACAGGGGTGCCGTGAACCGGTTGCTCCTGATTTGTAACAACGAGCACTGCTCGGCCGGTCGATATCAGTCATTTGTGCCGTCCAGTAGCTGATGCCTCGATCAATGTATTAGCATATGCACCGGGCGGGCAATAAATTTCCCTCCATCGATGGGGCCATGTACCTTCCCGGCTACGTTCGCGGTAATTGTACTGTATTTGTCAATCAGGGGGAAAATAATCGTGCTCCCCATATTGATACCACAGGCCAGCACAGCAAGAAGCAGCAAGAAGTTGGTAAGCTGTCACATAAATTAGTGCGTCGTGAATTCCCCATTTAAAAGTACGACCTACCCCCATGCTTCATCGCTTGATTGATCCCCTCCGTTCACGGCAACGGGCACGACCGAAGGTTTGTAATTGATTTCAATAATTACCGCACGAGGAGACGCTAGCTTTTAGCGCGAACGGCCCGGACAGAGAGCCACTCATTTGCAAATAACAGGTTTTCATTGATACGCCGCCAACGTCAGCGCATAGGATACGCAACCGAACGGACATTGTTTCTGTGGTCGGAGTCGCGTGGTCTAATAGTTCAAGTCGTCCGGAGCTGCAGTTGCTGTGGGCTGTTAAAACAGGTCCAAACGATAATTTAATTACAGTGAAGCTTATAAAACCAAACAAGGTGAAGTAGTAGTAGTACCGTGCCTAATTACTTCTTTACCGCCACACCACAATCAATTGCACAATGTCTGGGGCCAATCCGCTAACCAGCAGGCGGAACGATCGGTAAAATAAATAAAGGTTCGTTTAAGTGTGCTTGGGACCTTTTTATTACAGAGCATCTTTTCGAAACGCTTAAATCACACGCTGCCTGAAGGAAGAGCCAAACTCAATTTACCGCACACATTTCCACAAGTACAAGGACAAATCCGAACCGGCCATTGTTTGTTCATGTGTGTAAACTTACTAGAGACCGGAAAAGAAACCCACAACAGGTTCAGCATCTTGCAGCGTTCGGGGAGACATTCTCATCGGCCACACTTTCCGCAAAGTAATCGACACAGTACAGTTCGCTCTCATGCGATACCGGAATAATGATCTCATTTACGGCTCCATTCACTTCGGCTCGGCGTTTAAATTGCTTTACGCCCTTTAAAAGTCCCGATCGCTCCCCCCAGATGAGGACGGCAGCAAGAGGAGCCGCATGCGGCGAATGCGCCATTAGCGGCCCAGCATGAAATCGAAAGTCTCACCTTGTGGACTTCGCTACATATAGGCGGCGGCTCACACACTCAAGATCTTGTCGGGAATTTGGAAGCAAGAAGACAGGGCCACACCGACGCGTTGCGAACGTCATGGAGTAGCGGCACTATTTGTTGGTGTTTGTGATCGATAAAAATCTCGTGCTGCGTGCCATGCCCCAAGCGCCCAAAACCAAACGTCCGATCGATCTTCACCGCTCCAGGTGCAAGATGGAGCAGATTAAAAAGCATCTAATTCCATCCATTCCATTCTTCTGCCTCCATTCGTGACGGAATGGCTTCGTTCCTCCCCTTTCAGATTCGTTGCTTCTGATCCGATCGGTAGCTATTGTTGTTCAGCACACCACTACACAAGCCATTCGGTCGCCAAAGCCCATCAAACAGTAGTAAATCTTTCGAGGCCCTCGAAACGAACCCAGAATCGAACCGGCTCGATCGCTCAAGCTGTCGTGACAGGGGAGGGCTGCATTTTTCGTCACCAAGGAGAGCGAAAAAGAGAGACGGAGCACGCAGGGGCAGACACGTACTTCCACGTGGTATGCGGCTGCCGACGAGGGGACACGTAGCGGACACTAACTTTTACGACTAATTTATGCTAATTGGCACGCGAGCCAAAGATGCACCGTCGGCCACGATGCAACGAGAGCAAGAGCAAGCTGTGTAGCGATATTAAACGGCCATATCTTGTCATCGCATCGGGGCCGTGTTTTTACGGTGGGAAGTTTTACTGCAAGTTAAAATTATCAAACACACGCGCATCCAAGCCCAGCTGCATGCTTCAAAAGGGCCGCGGCGCCAACGAGGAACGTCGTCAATCGGGTCCCGCACCGTTCGTCACACCGGGTAAGCAGCATTCACGGCTGAATGACGATCGATTACTCAGCAGGGCTCGGGGCTGCATATCGGCAGTGTTTTTTTGCGCGATCTGATTCGATCATCGATACATAGCACCGCGCCGGAGTGCGATCACTTCCTCGATGCGATTTGCATTCCACATGCGATGCACCGTAGCAAGCAGTTTCTTCCGCACGCTAATCAGCTTCTCCAGATCGGTGAACAAAACTAAGGCGGAACAGACAACTATTCAACTCGCGATGATTTGTGGACGTGCACAAATCGGATGATTCAAGACTCGCTTACATCTCAACCTCAACGCGGGAACCCAAAACAGCGCCCCTGCGATAAGGTAATTGGAATGTTTCGAGCGCGCGCGCGCGCTCTCGATCAGCAAAATCCGGTCCCGCGTGTTCATAAATCAGCGTCTACAATCAGTGTGATCAGTGTTGGTGCGATGTAGGGTGGAATAAAAAATTAAATCGCATCTGTCACGGTTGATCGTTTTGATACGAACCGCAACGGCAATGTTGTCCTGTTAGGGTCGACTGCACGTCAAATGCATCAACGCCCTTTGTCGTATTTTAGTTTTTTTGTACTGATCACTTCAAAACAAAATGATTATTTTACGAAATGAATGGAAGCGAGATAAAGACACAGACACACAAAAAAAAATCGAATAAGTACTTAAAAGTTCAATATCCTAGTGTGAAGTGTGCACGATAAAGTTGGTGAACCGATTTCAAGCATTGCCCATCGTCACCGGCTTTCCTTTTCGGTTGTGAGTATGCTTAAAAGTTTTCATCCCCTAGTGCTTCACATCCTACCCATTCCGTGGTCGGTCAATAGTCAGCCAGCTTTCATCCTCACTCCCACTGCGCACCAAACCGCCTGGGGTGGTACGGGTGATATGTTGTGCGCACAGTAGCACAGCACGACCCACACACCATGATACGGTCGGATCGTTTATCGTCGGAACGGCAATAACAAGTTGGCCACCCGCGGGTAAGCATCCCACTTCAGGGTGGTGGGCCAGAATTGCTGCCAATTCCCTTGGCCCTCGTTACGCAAACATGTGTTGCTGCTGGTGCTGGTGCTGTGTGATCGTGTGTGATAAATGATTTGGAGTATCGCCGGAAAACCGACGCTCCCTTCCCGGTCCGGGTCAGGTGCAATGGGTGATGCGGTTGCGCTATTTTGTTACAAAACCCAGCCAGACCCAATGGCCACTTCCGGGAGCGGGGTGAAGGGGATGCGAAACTTGATCAATCCTTTAAGCGCGCGCCATTTTGCAACATGCGCAATGGTTTGGTGTAAATTACGGGAACATAATTGAAGAGCAGGGGTTTGATGATGACTGCAAACAAAATGAAAATATTCAAAACAATAGTCAAACACGAGGGGTTTTCGAAACGATATGTACTCAAGACTAAGCAAATTAGTAGATTGATTGTTTTCTATATGTAGAATGTATATTTTTTTCATTTCTAGAGTATTTTAGTTTAAAGAAATATTGGCTGAAACGTTGTTTGTTTCGTTTTTGTATGTTGAAATGTTGAATTAGTTAAATTATTGTTCAAAACGCGTAGCTAAAATCGTTCGCAATTAATAATTGACATAACAGTATCATTATTTTAACAAAATTTATTTATTATTTTAACAAACATTGTTAGAATAGTGTAATAAATTGTTTGCAAATACTATGTACTTGCCATGTTACACCATCCAGTTCCGTCTTCCTCCTTTTACTTGGCACGCAAAATGCGGCTCTCGATGGGAACCTTCACTGGATAGATGCATATTATCATAAAGTTGCCCTCACACACACACACAGCCACACATACTGCGCCATTCCTTCTACCACACCTGGCGGTATAATGCATGCACCAGCCGTTCGTTTTCCATCGTCATGGCCAGTCGCTGCCTTCACCGAGGGAAGCGCGAACAATGTAAACCTCTCTCAATGGGTCGCATTGCATGCATGTGCTCCGCTTACCAAAACTTTCCATTTTCCAGCACCCTGACAGTATAACCCCTGATTCCATTCCCCCCCCCCCTCCCCCCTTCTCTCTCTCTCTCTCCATTCGTCGAGATGGACAGGAAACGCCGTCTCGTTTTGCTGGGGGAGTTTTCGCGCGTGACCCGCTCCCGTGCAGAAATGGAACACACACCGACACACCGTGCCCGAGGAATGATAGCGTAGAGTCTGGTCGGTACAGTAGAAAGACACCCTTTTACCTCACCCACACAGGGAAAGGGGGCAAAGAGATTGTCAGTGATTGCGGTGTGCTGCCAAACTACACCCACCAAGCTCAACCCTTCTAGGGGATGGGGGTGAAAATACATGCACTTTCGCTGGCAAAACGCCCCGCCAAACGTTGAAAGACACACGCTAGATGGAAGGTGATAACAAGCTAAACGAACGGTGTGTGTGTGTGTGTGTGAGCAACTCACCCCCCCGGTCTGGTTGGGCGGTTTGCCGTACGGTTGCCGGCACTAGCCCGGGCTGTGGCTGTGTAAAGTCCCTTCGGATGGCGAATTGTTTTGACCCACACCCTGAACGATAACACGTTCACACTCGCTGAGTGACATGCAGAAACAATTTTGCGATTTGTTTGCTCCCTTGTACCTCTCCACCGCGTCTTAACTCCAATACATGCGGCCAAGTGCGGCGACCTCCCATTGCACATAGTGCAGTTGCAATTTCTTGATCACGAAATTCACCAACCCTCTCGAGACAACTTCAATCGATCAATGGAGCGAAAAGCCTCTTTTACCTGCCCGAAAACGGGGTAAGGGGAGCGTTGTTGGATGGTTGTTGATTTTTCCCATTACAATTCGCCTTCAAATAAACACCGGAGCACTGGCACTTCGTCAAGACGGAACGCTGACGCCAGTAAAGCAAAACACCACACCAGGGAGAGGGTGAGAAAACACACACCAACCATTGTCGAACATATGGCATCCTGGGCCAGAATTTTGCCCGCCGACCAGCTGATTTATTTGTCGAGCAGTGCGCACACACACGAAGACAACTGCAACAAATAAACAGGAAATCAAACAGCACCATGATGGGGGTCTGTTGGCTAGGGTTTTTTTTTTCAAAGAATTGGAGCATCAAATCGGCGCTGAGGTTTCGCGTTTGATGTTTGCGTACGGCTGTCACAGCAAGAGGGACGAAATCATTCCAAGCAAACGAGCGAACGAGAAGAAATCAAACGTTTTGATGCACACGCCACGCCAGATGGGTGAACCAAAAAAAAAAACCAAATCGAAAAGAAATACGCCTCTTGCAGGAAGTTTATCTTCAGTTGTCTACTCCCCAGAAAAAAAGATCGCCTGCGCCTGCGATGACAGGGTGATGCAAAACGTAAAAACAAAGCCCCGCAAGGACGGTGCAAAGTTGTTCCCAAAGTGGCCAAAGAATTCGGAAAATGTACAACATCCGATTGGGATTGGGGGTTGATTCGGGTTGGGGCGGGATGACAACGAAGGAAAGGGCAACAGCACGTCCGCATCTCAACCAATGCTGTCCCTGCTCTACTGAGCGCATATTGATTGCGCGGATTTTTGGTTAAATTAATGACGATCTTCAGGCTGTCCCTCTGTTGCGCCTGACAGCACGATGAAGCGCAGCTATTCCACACATAAGACGAATGGGACGCAGAAAACGGAACACCGTGCTCGCTCTTTAGACGAGTTCTTAGCACCGTGTAGACCCTGTTGTTTTAGAGGAAGTCATTTGGTACCGTTGCATATCGCAAAACGTGCCATACCGTGCTGTTGATTGTTTGTACCTCAAGAAAATTAAACTCCCTCGACATGGGGAAAGTGGCACCGAGTGCTGCATTCTAAACTACGGCCAAGCTTTATGTATCGTTTCACCAGCGTAGCAACACATTTGCTGGCTAATTATCGCACGCACGTCAAAGTGCATACAGAAGCTTGTTTTTTCTTCTTGTGCCCACTACACTTTTTGCACTGGCAGAAGCTGAAGGGGGGTTTGATATATCAAACACATCATTTAGCTAACATGCACTACATGCAAACCAGTAACCACGGACGGACGGACGGACACACGCAACCTTCCAGTATGTATGGTTCCAGGCGTTGGACAGGTAGTCGCCGCTGGAATTCGGTTAGAAAACCCATGCCGAGAACCGCATCCGACCTGGTGGGCGCGTGTGGCAATATACATCGACACGACACACACGCTTGATTGTGAACTACTTTAAATAGCAAAACAACGTCACACAGTGTATTAGCTCATTCTTTCTCTTTCACCCCGTCGGTGTGCTTCGCTTCTAACGGTCAGCCCTTTTGGGGAACTCCGATCGATCTGGAGCATTTTATTTTGTAAACACTCGAAAACCGCACCGCCAGCAATGGTGGTGGTCTTGCAAGCGAGCTCCTTCTATCAAGGGTTGGTCAAGGAGATGATCGTGATGGACAGAGAGTTAAAACAATATGGTGGGCCTTCCCCACTTTCTTGTAGATCGCCGGACCCGTATGTTTATGGCGGACAGGATCATAAAATATCACGGCACCTGTTGATGGATTGGGGCAATTGGAGCTGCTCGAAGATGCTTACCGGATTATCGTTTACCATCTGGCTGTTTTGCAATAGAGTACGCTCTCCTCTCTCCCCCCCCTCCCCCGCATTTTGCAAAAATAAACAACGGAAACTGTCGGGATGTTTGCGATCGCATCATGGCTAATAACACGCTGTAAAATCGCTAAGCAGGCCCGCGTAGGTCCGAAATGGTTCGCTTCGCCCTCC